>JAOTQE010065265.1:0-30488 GCA_025631205.1 Nesometra sesokonis
GATAGATTAAGATAGATTAAGATAGATTAAGATAGATTAAGATAGATTAAGATAGATTAAGATAGATTAAGATAGATCAAACCTTATTGTCCCTTACTACTGACTTACAAATCTCGTCTCTTTATCAAGCACAACCCTCACCAAATCTTCGTTGAAGCAGTAGGTCTGTTAATAGTAAATTTATTCATTTTTTTCTTTTATCATCATAGTAGGTCTACTCCAATTTTATGCAGGCCTATGTAAATTAGTTTTACAACCTATTATACATAATAACATCAGGGAACAGTTAAATTACATGTTCCCTGATAACATGGAAGAAATATCTTACTATAAAGGGCTTTGTAAGAAAACATTATAACCCTGATAACCTACAGTGACAGCTGCAGTTTGGTTTTGTACGTTGGAATTTTAGGCTGAGAAATCCGGTCAACTCGTCCCCAGACTGACTCGTCATCAGTTAACTCATCTCCAAATCAACTCGTCATCACCAACTCATTCCCCAATCAACTCGTTCACAAGTCAACTTGTTTAAATGCTACCTCATCCCCGAGTGAACTCGTTCTCAGTGTAAATGATTTCGAGTTGAAGAAACATCTTCTGTTTAAGTATTATTTTACAATTTTATTGTATTTTTTGTTCTTTTAACCTTTCCACTTTTGCGTCAATTATTGTCTGTACTTTTTGACTTTTCGTAATTACATTACGCAGGTAAGTCTACTTTTAGGTTGGTCCTCATCATTCATACATTATACTTGGTACTGTGTAGTGTTTTTTGATAAAACTTTGTTGGTATTGTATCTGAGTTCAAGTCTCTATATTTATTTGGAGCAAACAAATGTAACAACACATGAAACAACAACAGGAACACAGGTACCTATTATCGGCATAGCGCGTCAAAGAGAAGACGTTTGACATTATAATGCGTATTGTACGATAATAGAACCGCTGGCGTAATGCTCCTAAATTTTCGCGCAAGTTCCCGTTAATATTAATAAATGCACTCACGTTTCAATCAACAAAACATTAAATTTTCAATTAAAGTTATGAATAATTACACGGATAAGTGGATCACTACATAGTGATCTAGGTGTTAGATTTACAAAACCTTTCAATAGTCATCACACCAATAGGCTACATCAGAAAGAAAAATTCGGTGAACGCGTTCGGGACGCGTCTATGACGTAGCTTTATCCTTTACCATTGATTCAATGTTGGTTTCTGGATCGCTAGCAGTTCCGATCCCAAAATCGCATCTGCTATGAATCTACCTTTAGTGTACACACTAGATAAGGTATTGTAGCTCCTGTTTTCCATGATATCTCTTTTAATTCCAATGTTCCCTCGTGTGATTTAAATTAATTAAAATGTTGGTTAATTTTTAGACAGTAATTATAGACGCTACACATGCTCATTATTAGTGCAATTGATTAGAAGCTGTACATTTATTATTGCCTCGGGTTAAACGTGATTTTTACTATGCTTTAGGTCAATTGCGCACGTCTCTGAAAGATATGTTTGAGGCGTTAGATGTTTAAGTGGCTTAATTGTCGTCATCACTCCAAGTTATAAAACGATCATAATGATGATGATTATGATGATGATGATGATGATGATGGCGATGACGACGACGATGATGATGACGATGATGATGACGAGGACTAACGTTAATAAGAATGATTATGATGGTGATGATCATAATAATGATTATGATGATGTTGATGATTATGATGAAGATAATAATGTTGAAGATGATGACGATGACGGCGATGTCATTGACGTTGACGATGTTTAACACATTACTCTTAATATTTAATTTTGCTTGTTAAAACCAACCGTAGTACCAGCCTGTTGTTTTGGAGCTTAAACCTGCTCAGTACACTCTTCTCAAACTCCAGGGTACACCCCTGGTGGTTGCTGTTAAAGCTTTTAAGCACACAGATTATGAGAAAAGTCAAGAATCTTAACCTGGTATTTTTTTTCCAAAAAGATTTCAATACAAAACTCATTTTACGTGTAATTAAAATATTTATAAAGTCCAACATGAATTAAATTACCTTATAAATTTAAACCTTAATTGACTTCGCGAGATTTTTTATTCAATACATGTTTGCATTTTTATTGCACATTATATAGTGTAATAGATATCATGAAACCCGTTTAGCTTATAAATTGAATATTTTCTAGTCTAATATGATACAATTTCTTAAAGTGGACTGAAGAGATGTTCATTATCAATTCCAAGGGTTCCTGAGATATGAAAAAATAAGAAGAGATGAAACTACTCTGTATCTGTACCATTAACTCGTAAAAATGATGCAAAATTAGTGATTCGGCCTAATCAGCATAAGTGTCCTCCTAAAGAAACGTCAGCCGAGAAAACAGCAAGCACACGGCGGATGTTGAATGCGAATCATAAAGTGTTAGATCGCCATCACGGCCAGTAGTAAATAAGGTGAAACAGCGGCAGATAGTTTCCAACACCGAAGCAAGTAGACACGAAAAAATTAGACATCCACTATTAATTATTGAAGTAAGTATTTTTTATATTGTAATGTGTATTGGGTTTTAATAATTTTATATTTACGGTTTTCATTTAATGTTTTAGTTTTATTTACTTTCTTCTATTATCAGTTTTTTTAAACAAAACTAAGTCAACAAAACAACAGGTATAGTTTACTATTGTTTTGCTGTTTATATACCGTCACACTACATAAAATAGATCCTGAATACATTGATAATTGTTGTTTTTACAAAAAGTATGGTAGATGAATGTATAATTAATTTTAAATCATGCTTTACTTTAATTTGTCTATTTTTCCACAACAACATTTTATTTTTAATGTTTTTTATTAATTTATGTGCGTATTCTTTGTTTTATGCTTACCGATTTTTTAAAAAGACATTTTAATAAATAATCTAAAATAATAATAATAATACAATTAATATAAATTCTTATCAAACATAGGAATAATATTTCATATCTATTGTTTTTCCTATACTAGTTTAAAATATGAATAGTTGAGTGTACAATTCTTCACATTATCATAGTCGAATGACAATTTTACATAGTGTTATTTGTTGACCTGTCCGTGGGTTCAATTTCAAAGTAGGCCTACATGTGCCCCCCCCCCTCACCCACCAACCCGCTCTATTACCGGAGACTTAAATTTTTTGAACATAAAATATTAAAAACCCACCCCAATAGGTAGTGTAACCTTTTTTTTTGTCAAATTCTTGAAGACATGGCCACAGCAAAAAGTGCGCCCCTCGTCACCCTTTACAACATCCCCTAGATCCGCTCTGCCTGTTATTGTAATCCGCTCAAAACAGGGAGGCTACCTGGGATTTTCATTCCTTTTGAACTTTTTAAAACATAAAAATATGAAAAGTTATGTGCACAAATCTTCACATTATCATAGTCAAATGGTAAATGACATATAGTGTTACTTGTTGACTGTACCCAGTCAGTGGCGGCTTAAGAGTTCCCATTCCTCTTATACTTTAAAATATATTATATATGTATTTTAACCTTTTTTTCTTGTTAAATTCTTGAAGATATGATAAGAGAAAAAAGGGTGCGCCCCTCCCCACCCCCTCTACAAAATTCTCTGGATCCGACTCTGCCTGTTGATGTAATCTGCTTAGAGCAGGAAGGCCACCTTGGATTTCCATCCCTACTGCACGTCTTAAAACACTTTTTAATATCTTATTCAACATCATGCCTTCACGTTATCACATACCACTAGATTATTTGCTGTTCTACCTACACCTCGCTTGTCACCTGGCTTTTCCACTACTTTCCTCCGTTTCCTCTTAGATTTTAGTAGATTTGCTATTTTGTCAAATACAAGGTCCATTTGGTTTGAAATTTAACATACAGTTTCTTGCTTGACCCTTTAGACCTATTCCTGGGGAAGGGTCTTTAGTCTTATTTTAAAATACGTCACGTATGATGCAGATAATTTCTGGCCGCAGAATATCCCAGCGGTCAATAGATCCGTTTCCAACATTAAATTTGCCTTCCGGCATCAATTGAAAGTCTGACTTTCTGATGTTTTTTGTAAAGGCTCAATCCAGACTATCAAATGTTGACAAAATTCTTTGAAATACCCATATATGGTAATGATATATCCGTGTATGGCAATGGTGTGATGTCATTATTACCAAATATAGGCATGTCATTTTTTGTCAAAGAAAATTTGATAGTCTTGGTTGAGTTTTAGAGCACTTCTCAGACTTGTTAATTCGGGAGAAAAATAAAAGGAGCGGCTGATGGTGGCTTTTAGCAAATCTTTCAATACAGTAAATGTCTTAAAGTTAAAATAGTCTGGTTTGAAATTTAGCAGACAGTTTCTTAATTGTGTGCTTCGGTGATCTGTCTTTTGGTACCTCCGAGCAATCCATTTTTATTAGGCCTGCGTTTAATATAATTTTTAAGTCTAAAATAGTCAAAATGGTTTGAAATTAGCAGAAATGTTCTAGTTAATGTTTTTCTTTTCTCCAAATGTTTAGTTGGTCAGTCAGTCGATCAGTCTGTCTTTCGGTCCTTTCCAATGGAATTCCATTATGCTTAATACGCTATTTTGTCAAGTTCAAGTTTCGGTTAGTTTGACATTTAGCAGACACTTTCTTGCTTGACCTTTCAATCCTGGAGAAGGGTTCTCAGTCTTACTTTTAAAAATGTCACGTATGTTTTAGACAAAATTTTGGGCCGTAATATTCCAGCTGTAAATAGGTATGTTTCCAACAAAATATGCCTTCTGACATCGGTTGAGAATCTGACTTTCAGAAGTTTTTTTTTGTTTTTGATCGTTTTTGATGATGATTTTTAGACCAGTGCTTCGGATGGAAAATAAGAAGGAGGTTGCTGTTATATACAATCAATGTCTATTTTTCTTTCCTCAAATGTATACATTTTAATTTCAATGGGCACAGATTTAAACATTTTCTCATTTTTAGGGAGTAGTAATATGTTTGTAGGATCTGTTTCAATCTAAGACACATATAATTCTAAAACCTCTTGTAAGGTGGTTAGCATAGTATATGTACTTTATTTGTTGCTATATATATATTTTTGTATTTAAAACAATCTCAACTAATTAACTAAATTTTTACAACACCTTTCACGTACATACATTCAAATAAAAATTACACCAGAGTTGAACATCAACTAAACATGCATAAATATGAATGTTTCCAGGTAAAGTGCGGATTATCGATTTTGTATACTTTTAGAACTAAGAACTTTCCATTTTTCTTAAAACCATCCAAACACGTTTACCTATAAAGTTGTGTGCTGATTAAACACTACATCCAATACGAACAAACACAATTTATAAACGCATTTAAGTTTTAAACATTTCTTTAAACACAATTCTAAACACACCCCACGTGTGTTTAAGTCCTCTATGATGGTTTTACAGTGTACCGAATTAACTAACCTTTGTTATTAATACTTCGTCATGCATTACAAAAACATAACACCATAACCGGTCATGCTACAAATGATATTCTATAAATATTTTTCTTTGATTTAAATTGTCCCTTCATGAATTCCTGATTGGCTTTATGAACATTAAATTCTAAAAGTGGGTAATTTGATTATTAATTATCAAATTAACTTGCTTAGATCAAACTCTAATGCTTCTAGCAGGATCAGTTTTCACTTCCCGAATGTGTATGGTGTACGTCTGTTATATATTGTAATTTTCAAGTGATATTTATAAAAGATATCGTAAAAGTTAATTATTATTACATTATTTGTTTTGCAATGCGCTTATTATTTGCTACTTAAGATAATTTAATTTGAACATTAACTTAAATATCACAAAAGTTGTCAACTGTTACAATCAGCACATACAAACATTTTATGCAAGCATCTCTATACGAGTTGACTTGTGTTGGGACGAGTTGTGACATAGGGACGAGTCAAATTTGGGATCAGTTGGCTAGTGGACGAGTTGAATTGTTTTTAGGGACGGGTTGACAAAGGGACGAGTCAACTTTGGGATAGTTGCCTTGAACGTGTTGAAATTGTTGTTAGGGACGAGTTGACATAGGTATAAGCCAAACCTGGGGATGGGTTAATTTGCACACGAACTGACTTAGGGACGAGTTGGTAATGACTAGTTGATTTTGAGACGATGGTTTGGAGAAAAGTTGTTAGAACGAGTTGAATTAGGAATGGATTGGCTACATAACAGTCGGTTTAGGGACGAGTTGACCTGATTCTATCTTTATGATCTTTCTGGAAATTCCACTACAGATTAAGGGCCTCACGTTAATGTGGGTAAGAAATCATATTGGCTATATATTAATCTATGGCGTGTAATAAGATTCTGAGGAAATTACCAAAATATTTGTTATTTAAAAGGTAAAATGTTTTCGAATGGGTTTCTGTTTTTGCACAAAGATTTTATTTCACGGTACTATGCATCTAATTCCATATATCCACATTGTGTTACACGTTTTTCTGACACTTTACTCTTAATAGTGCAGAGAACTAGGCTGTCTTATCTTCGCTTTTAAACTTTTAGACTCAAAACAAGATATAAAGAATTGTTAGTTAATGAGAAAATCCAGTGGTACTAATCAGGATTCGACTCAGGATCTCTGGATTAGAATCACCTTAACCACAAAGCCCACTCTTTATAAGAAAAAGTTTAATTGAATTAAGTCAAGATTTAATTCACGAATCTATTAAAGAAAGGCGTAGGCACAGTTGTTTATATCAAATAGCGCAACCTCCTCGTCTTCTGTGTACTTATAAAATAATTACCGCATTGATTATCCACTACATCACAGATACGACCAATTTTACCGCTGTGATTGATAACCAAGTGTGTTTTCCAAGAATTCAATCAAACAACAAGCATGACTTTTGAATTCACGATCTCGTGATGGGAGTCCGAACTGAACTACCATCATCATTTAGCGTCAACATCATTATCAGCACCAACATCAAAACCACCACTAACAACTCCGATATAGGCCTACGGTAGTACGGTATCTTATAAAAAAAAATGGGCAAGGCCAATTAGTCGCACAGGAAGCATACCTGCCAACAATCGTAATCTCGAAAGCGGTAGGCCGTCTGGTCGTCGCCAAGTTGGTTGAATGCAAATGCACCAGTGCCCTCGTCTTACCGCATTTACTTTATAATGAGCAAAAAAAAAGCCATTTTCGCACCGATTTCCCTTATTGGGGAAATTTAGGCTGTAAAAGCTACCTTTTAGTGCCATTTCGCTACGTATTTTTGTGTTTTTAGTGGCTTTGAAAGTTTTCATTGTGTAAATTTTTATTTGGTATTAAATTTCAAAAAGCGGTGCGATTTACATGCAAAAGCGGTAGGCAGCAGGAAGGTTGAAAAAGCGGTAGCCTACCGCCAAAACTGGTAGGGTTGGCAAGTATGAGGAATTTCTTGAGCTATACGGTAAGCCAATAAACAACAGGAAATATAAACAGGTACAAAGCATATTTGTATATTTTGTTCCATAACTTTGGTTATATATGTCCGTTTTTGATAATTGACCCCTCATTTTTCAATTTTGCTACAACTCTGTGGTTTTTTCATGCCTTGCCTCAAATTAATTCAAATAATATCGATGTCATCGTGGTAGTTCAAGAAAAGGTTTTGTAAGAATAGTATCCGATAACTCCGTTGTATTTTTAAAAGTTGGACAAATGTCATTTAAAGCCTACTACACGTTGCTAGGATTAGAGTAAAGTTTGCCAATTCCTACTCGACTGACGCACTCAAGTTGCAAGCACTAGATATCGCTTCGCTGTGATTTTGTCGAAAGATAACATAAACTCTGTTTCTATTATGAATTGTTGTAAATACAGTAGACATTAATGTACTGGTTTTATTGATGCTATATTAAGACCTAATTATAGTATCGTGGTGATATGAAATACCTAAGGCTCTGTTAATACAACTGGTCATTAGGGCCAAAATAGATAAATATCGCCGTATGGCAGACTCACTCCCTCAAAGACAATCTCTTCCACCTAGTGGTTTAATTTCACCATAAGGAATCATAGAAAGATCAGGTTTTTTCCGTTACGTGGTTGAATTTTTTTTTTATTAAAACCGGTTTATTCATGTGGCGATGTTTGTCCATAAGTCACTCATACATGAGAATGTGGGATATTGATACTGTATTTCCTAAACAGAAATGTGTCTCTTCTATGTAATTAAACATTCTTATTATGAATGGTTTTTGTTGCTAATACTTAATACAGCTAATGGAGTAAGGCGATTTAAGATAATTTAGAAAAATGACGATATACTTGTTTTGGAAGTGAACAGGATTTAGACCTAAGGCTAATAACCCCGTGGTATTAACAATAAACACAGAGAAAGGACATTTTAAATCAATATGTGAGAAAAAAAAGTAACGCGAGAGTGTAGAGATTAGGAAATAGGTAGGCGGGACAGAACAACAAAATAATAATTATCGCAGGTTAAAAACAATAAATATTGATTTGTAGATCAGAAGATTGTAATATTATTTTGTAGTGTATGCTCGTAGTGTATAACTGCATGGGGAACGTTGGAATAGGGGACAAGGGTAGAATCAACAGACTAGAGGCTGATTGATTAGAGTCATAAGTCAGTGGATGATGTCTACCAAGGTTACGTATTTAAAAGTTCATGTTCACCATAAAAAAATGAAAATCACCCTCTATACGAGGGGATAAGACTAAGCATGACAAGTGGTACCGCGTCTTACGCACTGAACGATGTATTTCCTTCCTTCCACAAGTCATTACCGTTTTTTTAACAAGGACTTTAAACTGTGATACAATTTTTATTATGTCTGTATGTAGTGTAATCCATTTACTTTTTTTTATTGTTCTATTTTATATGCAAGCAAACCATCTCCTAAAACGCAGTCCTATCTCTTTTCTAATGTAAGAAAGTGAACATCCACTTCAAGTGATTGACAATTAAGTCTTAGCAGAGACTACTATTGAGCTCAGGTCTTAGGTCATGTGTCCACCGGAATTTCGGATTATCCGATAAAATATCATCCAATCAATTTAAAAATACATCTGCGCAATATCAAGGTATACCATGATGCATTTTGAGTTGACTAACTTCCGGCGAAGTTTTTCTCTTTTCTATCGCGTGGTACCCTGTGGCACTGCGGTGAAATTGTCGCAAAAACAAGATCGAAGTTTACCCCGGGTTAATTATCGGATAATTATCGGGGTAGAATCTGATAATTATCGGATAATTTTATTACGTCAGAACAGGTTAACAGATATTTTATTTCCTGCGGAAACACGACCTAAAGATAGATTTTTTGCAGAAAATGCATTTCACAAGAGTGAATTCGGAGTGCTGACAATTCATTCTCGGTGGTCACTCACGTCACTCTAACTCTTTTAAATTCAGAGTATTTGATTCTTCATTTGATTCATCATTTATAATTATTAATTCGGATAGTTTTATTGGTGTCACGTCGATTTACAAAAAAAAAAGAAGTATTGAATTTTCTTTCTAAATCGTCCACCTGCACATCTTGTAACTTGATTCCTTTAATATTTCCCTTTATTTGTCCCTACCTTTCATGGTTTATTTCTCATCTTGTTATTTATTTTATTCATCTCGTACGATTATGCCTATGAAATCATCTAATTTCACAAACAAATTAAGCATACTTTTTTTGGCTCGGTCATATACTGCGCATCAAGTAAAACTCCGTGTATTTTGAAATTACATTTACATCCTCTAGGCCTATTTGACTTTTAATTTTTTAAGTTTACTCCCTAATTTGTTGTTTATTTTATTCATTTATTCATTTATGACTACCTAAAACCATCTTCTATGTGATTGGTGTCGAGTTAATTGGGTTTTTTTTCTGACTCGTTCGTCCCCGTGCGCATCTAGTAAAACCGATTCTTACCATGACCTTCTATCTCTTAGACTTTCCTTCATATCATTTTGGTTCCCCTATCAATTAAATTTACTCCCCATCTCCTTGTTTATTTTATTCATCGTATAATATATAAAAACAGCTTCTCTGATTGGTGTCACGTGGCAGTAATTTGTGAAGTAAATAATGCATGTCGGTATCCGTCGTCCAAATAATTACACTTCCATTATACATGTACATAATAAATCACATTCTATTAATCATACCGGCTAACTAATGGATAACGGTTTGAAAACCATTGTAATGAAATAAATCATCAATAAGGTTATGAACATGTTTATTGTCTATGTGATGACAATATAATTATCACTATAAAATATTGGAGTGAAGTTTATTTCTTCTATTACTGATAATACATTTGTAATGTATTATAATTGTTATGTATGTGCTTGCCTTTACTAAAAGGTCATAAGAAATTGAATCTGAAATGTCATTTTTGTAAGAAAATAAGGAATAGGATGTTAAGTACATTTAGGGAAAACATAGATGATTGCGAGAGAGGTTTTAAATCGCCCCCTTGACAAATTCGCCCACTTGATGAGGTGGACATCTACGAAGTATCCCTTAATAGTTTGATAATATATAGTTTACATTATCAATATAATAAATATATTAATCTTGGGAAAATATTCGTCAATCATTGCAGCACACAGAAATGCTGATTTAATTTTATTTCGCAGTATTGGCGCTCCATACACGACGCTTATGAAATCATAGCATTATGAATTGCGCCCGAGACCGAGGCGATAAACTGTATTATTTAATTAGGCCTACATTAATTTAACACACTTTCAATATAAAATTCTGAAAGGTTCGGTTTTTGAGGTGGCGCCTTTGAGAGGTGATTTTGAGAAGAGGTGATTAGAGAAGTTGAGATTAAGAGTAGGTGATTTTTTTTTTGAGGTGACTCCAATAGCAGGTTTGGCAAGATGTTGAAGATGCGACTGGGTTATAGAAGGCGACAGTGGATGGGCGAGATTTGATTGATAACCTTTCAGATATAGGATCACGAAAGGACGTCATTTTTCGAAAAAATACATTTTCCTAATGTATAATAATAGCTACCCTTATTATAATCTGAAGTGAAGTAGTACCTATTACTGTTGTAGAAAGGAAATAAGTAAATCATGTTAATTTTAAATTTAATTAGAATATAACTTGAATTATGGAAGGTGGTTCATGTGAGGCATGAGGTGGAATTTCATCATTGTCTTGTATTTTACTATAACAATACATTGCTTTTTCATGATTTTTTTATTACATTTTATTTATTACCTCATTAAAGAGGGTAAACTCCAGTTTCGACAGAATTGATCATTGAGGGCCATCGATTAAACATAAAAACTCAACTTGTAAACTATTCAGTATTCAGGTGACAGATTTAAGCTCCGATGAAGGCGTCTTCTAAATTTGTCGTTTCAGACTTTTATTTAGTGAGGTCGGAAGCTTACTTCCTTCTCTTCCCACTTAGAAGTAGGCCTATAAACATGATGAAAAACATTCATTAAATTGGATGAATTCCCATATGTAGCAGTCTGATAATAATTGTAAAAGGACTATGAGATTAGATTTTGTAGAACCTTGCATTGTCTTGCTTTCTTATAGATATGGTAGCCATGGCAACAATGTACATTCATTAGTATAATTGTTTCACTTGTGTCGGCCTTCAATTTGTTCTAATAAGTTTATCCCATTTATTCGAGTTTTTGATAAATCGATTCCGATCCTTTCTGCAATTTCTTAAGGATTGTGTTTGTGAAACATTTCCATTTTCTGGTAGGTTCAAACCATATATTTATTATTACGGCTAGATGGTGAACTTCCACAGAATAGATAGCCCAAAGTTCAGTTACATGTAGGCGCCTACTATTACGGAATCCAACCAATCAAATCGTTGTACGTTCTGAGGCTGTTGCTATGTCGAAATTGCGCACGCGCAATCTTTTATAAATGTTTCAAAGTTATCAATAAATGGAAATAAATTTAATCCAAATCTAAAGACATTGACAACATAAAATATATGTGACATATGTAAATAATTTGTATAACAAAAATATGTTAAAAATACAATAATTATAAAACAGTTATTACATGTTTTTGACGGAGACTAAGAAATAAAAATAGTAGGTGCCTACATAGGACTGCCATTTTACAGTGTTAAGATCACCATCTAGCCGTAAATAATATATCTATGGTTCAAACTAATCAACTTTTCTTATTTTGTTTATTACAGTATACAGCCTTGTTTATTTTCTAATAGGACAATTTTTTTTTGCGCCGCACATCTAGGCAGATGCGAACAAGAGGAACCAGAGATAAGAAACTGTAGGTTGCGGAAACATATATTTCAAAGGAAAGGAAATTTAGAAAAAAAAATACCAAGAAAAGTCTGAAAAAAATTATTAAATAATAATACTACAGACTATGCGCTAAAAACGAATTTGCATGCCCAGTTAAGTAATTACGACCAATAAGACCGAACCTAATCTTGGGAGCAATTAAATTGCACTAACTTGCAAAATAATCTACTTAGCGGCTGATGTGCGTTTACGTATTAACGAATTAGAGGTAGCTGTTAATTGAAAGTGGCTCCCATGGCCGAGCGGTCTACTGGCAAATACTAGCCAAGCCATTCATGCAGGTACATTCAGAGTTCGCGATTCAAGTGTTGGATCGGAAAAATTCATAACACTTATTTATTTTTTTGTCCCAAAATATCATTAATGAAGATTCCTTTTTTCAGGTTGAATGTTACCATTGGCCTGTCAATTGTTTCATGGTTGTATATTATATCTATAAACGATGGCAAAGCGGTTTCCAAGATAAATCGGAGGATCTTTTCATATATCAAATTACAGAATAAACAAATTTAAACAACTAAAATAGTAACACATTTGCTTGCGACGTTTGTTGTAAAAAATATTTTTTGTTCTATAATTGACTCCGGTACATATTTATGTGGTGTTTAACCCTTTAGATTTAAAGGACCTTTAAACATGTAATTAATACATACAATACTTTAGTTTTATCTCAGCTGGTAATGTTCATATCTCACACTAATAAGATTTTACCATCCCGTAGAAGTTGCAAATTTTGATGATATGTTCCTGGCTCGCCACACTGACGTTAATTTGGTCACTTTTAATGTGACAGTATAGCCACAATCCGTATTTAATTTCGGATATACCGTAGAATGTTATATATTAACAATTTAATGTTAATTAGGAATAACGTGTAGGCCTAATTAGATATGTATGAATAAGGATATTGCATTGTTTAGACATAATTTAATTAATTGAAACACCTTATATACATAGACACACCAAAACACAAGAGTTTAATTATAATGACCTTTACAACGAGGTCACGTTCCAATTTGCTATAATGTCAATATTAGTGTCGCAATTAAGTCATGACTTATATAGTTATCTCGTATTAGTGAGTTATCCAATTGGGACTGTTTTTTTCAAACGCCTACTTAACGTACCTACAACATATTCTATTTTTGTTATAATTTCCCTAATAATTAACTCATTCTCATTAACGTCTTAATCGTCGTTTGAGGCTTAATTGAAACGCTTTTGATGATCCCCGACTGCGAAATACGTCATAACGTTTCTCAAATCACGTGTTTAGGTCAATGGTCATTATCAAGTTTTGCGATTGAATTTTCTACGGATTTCATAAATTGATATTATGGTTTCTTATCTGTGGATTGAAATGACTCAATTTAGCTCAATTGAATGTAATCTGTACTCACTCACTTTACTATTCCAATTAACGGCAGTCAGGCTTATTTCTTAAGTAACTTACAGTAGTAAGACTGATACAATGCCTTTGAGAAAAGCAGGCTTAGGTAGTTGTTCGTAGTTGCTAAAATGATATTTAAGCAAGTGTTTTGTTTTACCAAAACAAACCTTTGTTTTCAGTAAATTGTTTGAATTTAATTCTAGCATTAATAATTAGAAATCAGAAGTGGTAAAATAATGGTTTAGACCTAGACTACTAGCATTATTGAAACATTCATCTTTTTCCGTTACGTAGTTATTGGTGAATTTTGATGATTACCAATGACCAAAGTCATCGAGGGAATTTGTCATATGCCTGGTCTACCTTACATCATATATTTTGCCAAGTTTCATTGTTTTTACTTTAATATAATCAAGGAAACTACAAATAACGACTTTGAAATTAACGAATTTATGAAGCGTTTTCATTCGTTGAGGGCGTTTTATTCCAAATGGCTGCCTGTACATAACATGCTCAGATATCTTGGTAACGGTTAATCACAGAAAATCATTTAACTTTAATTCCAATATTCTATTTATTTTGTTTTACTTTACCTGTTACTGTGGGTGTCATATTCAGATTTATATGTCATTCTGACACGCCTACCGTAGTTCTTCCCCATTTCATTCTTTGTACTCCATTCTTCTGATAAAAATGCCTAACTGTGCTTAACATGCTCAAATATCTTGGTAACGGATAATCACAGAAAATAGTTTAACTTTAATTCCAATATTCTATTTATTTTGTTTTACTTTACCTGTTACTGTGGGGGTCATATTCAGATTTCTGTGCCATTCTGACACACATATCTTAGTTCTTCCCCACTTCATTCTCTGGCAATGCACTACATTTTTGAATAATTACTTGCCCTCTCCTGTGGAATTCGAGATTTTTATTTCGTGAAAAATTATAAGGCCTATAACAAAAAGTAACTGTTGAAATCACAATTTATGATAACATCGATTAGAAACACTGAGTTGATCAAATGATGACATTTCTATGATTTCAGTTGGTATATAGTACGGTACATTATAACTTGGATAGATGAATATACATGATGAATACGTAAAAATAAAATATTGATGGGTTTGACCTAAATATTACATATTTTAAAGAACATTCAATTCTACCAATATTGAACACCTATTCGTTACGAAGTTTAGTTGAATATGACGATTATAATTGATAAAAATACGCCTACTTAACAATCAACAAAGTGAAGTTGTTTAAGTCTTGTAGAAATGGGAGTTATTTTGTCATTTATGACTGACCATAATGAAGATGCGAGGTTGGTTTGGTCATTTGTTTTTCGTAATTAAACATTAGTTTTAAACTTAAAACCTAAATAAAACATTTTTCCTGGATTGAATATTCTATGGCTGGTGTCAGTTTCTTACTATAGATGGAAATATGAGTAACTTTTATTGTGGTGAAGTAACGGTCCGAGATCCAGCTAGGCCTATAATCTCATTCATGCTAGCCTAGATAAAGGAAGAGACTCCAAGTCATTATTCTTTTTTCCACATCCTACAAAACGTTTAACACCGCATAACGCGCGTTTGTGCCAGATGTACAGACATTCTAGGTTGGTTAAATCATTTTTAGGGGAATAACACTATACATACAGTAAAATAAACAGAGCCCTCTATAAAAACAAAACTCGCTTGCAATTCTGAAAATGTATCCATGTTCGTGGTCACTTGAGTTCAGACTTTTTGTTTTTGATTTGAAGTGCCCTCTAAAGGTTATACGTTGTTTTACGATTTATTTTTTCTTTTTTGAATCAATCGCGTCTTGCGGTTCTGTAGCTTTTAACAAGAGTACCTGGCACAAATTTAGATACCAAATTCATTGAAGCTTGAAAATCAATTGTATTTTATAATACATATTGTTAGGCCTACAGTCCCGATTACAGCGGTGGTAAGTACTGGGAGAAATAAGAGCTAGGCACCAGCCTAGGCTAGGTCCTAGGAGAGATTTATAACAAAAATAATCAACCTACCAACCCTCCAGAATTTGTGGCAGAGCCAAGCCAAAGGAGGCATAAGTCAGGAAGTTGAGTTATTTATAGATTTCAAAACTATTCATTAAAATATAATAATATATAATTAATCATTTCATGCGATGTTTAAATTTCTTGTAAAATTATGAAAACAATCAAAATTCGAAAATTTAAAGTGTAAGTTTTGAGAAAACTTCATTTGGAAATTGCTATCACTATACATTATTGGACAGCATAAGCTGGGTCATTTTTTTCAATTACATGTTTTAAATATTTTGTTGATCATATATCTGAAAAAGGTTAATGTAGAATGAAAGTTGAATGTTTAAATTGTATGTTTTTTTGAAATAAAATAAAATTTGAAAACAAAAATTACCATTTAAAAACAATTCTACTTATTGTGGAAAACTAGCCTTTGTGACTTATGCTTTCTTTGGTTTGCTCTGCCACATTTGGAGCTGAAAATATGGCAATAGCCACAAAATAGTACTGTATGTGGGATTAACTTGGCAACAATATGTTTTCAAACATCTATACGTTGCTTTTTCAATCAGTCAGTCGGTTTGTCTATTGGCTGGTCTCAATACGTTAAAGGTTTAGGATTTCTGTTAGTCCTACTGAATGTGTTCCATTTTTTTCTCAGTAATGCTTATCGGTATTTTAAATAAAGTTAAGACAATAAAGGCAGATTTGATAAATTTTAGACGCAAAAGATAATTTATATAGCTGCATCTGCAATCAGCTTACCGAGTGTTTAAATATTGAGTTTAAATTGTACTACATTAATAACAGAAAGTGAGCATTACAGTGTCTATTTCAATTAAACATAATATATTAAGGATAATGACATATTTATTTATAAGAGGAATAAAATAAAGATTGGAGCCAATTATAATGGCAAAAAATGATAAAAATAAATAACTGTGATATGATTAGTTTATTCAGTTATAGTAACATTAAAGTACATGCACCTACAAGAGAGTAATATAATTATCTTACGGAAAAATAGAATTTCAATATCGATTTGTTTTCAATAAAACATACTTTTAAATTTATATTCCTAATCGTAGGTTTATATTAAGATTAATAATGGTCAACCTTGAGGCTATCTGACATATTATCCCACCTCTAATTAGCATTTAAATTACTCATAAACTTACTGAAAAAGGACAATAGTATCATCAACAAAAATATTGGTTTTGTATTATAAAATACGGTAGTAATGGTTATATGGACAGTTGTAACGTGTTAGGTGTTAAGTAATACTAATAATAATTGATACTTAATATTTTATTGCCAATGCCTCTAGGGCGTCACATTATCCCCTGTAGTCGCTTGAGAAAATCAATTACATAATAGTGCAACTGTATACAGAGAATATATCAGCTCATTTGTAGGCACCTCCTAAATACCTACTAATTATTCTTGTGCGAAGAATCGTACCGCTATGAACAAACGTCTCCCACACTAACAAGTATTAGGAACGGTCTTTGTATTTGACAGCTTCCAACACTAAAGTGATAGTAAAATAAGCAAGTAGCAATAAGTTTAGTTTATGACAACTGAAGACATTGTTGTATATTGGGCTAACTAACATAATATTGAAGAAGTAGTTGTTGTTAAAATATTTGCTTTCAATTCCCGAGCTCCAGGGTTCGAATCCTGAATATTACTGTACAGGGGTGGACTTTTTTCCCACACGAACAAAAACAACTCCATTCAAGATAGTGAGATACCATTATGTAGGCGTATTTCCGTGAAATAAAAATGTTCAAATTTATTTTTTTTTTTTCGTATTTTTGGAAAGCTTAGAACCAGTGAACAGTTAAATTACTTAACTGTTCCCTGCTTAGAACATGTAGAATCCATTCTTTAGGGGTGGCAATTTTTGTCGATCCCATCTTGGCGACCATTTTAAGCATGTTTTTCAATATATAAAGTGTCTTGCTCATGAGCACATTACACCGACCATCATGATCGTCGAACTCTCGACCGCGTGGTTGAAACTCCGAAGTGCAACCGCTCAACAACCCACACTAGCAAGTATTAGGAACGGCCCTCGTATTTGACAGCTTCCTATACCAAAGTGATGATAAACTAAGCAAGTAGCAGGAAGTTTAGTTTATGGCAACTGGAGTCCAGGATTCCATGTATTTTTTGGGATGCGGAAAGCGTCTCTATAAACAGATTTTCAAAAATGTCTGTCTGTCTGTCTGTCGGTCATTCTTGTCACGCACGTTTGTGATTATTTGCGTTTTGTCCTTTCCATATATAATATCTGATAATCATCATTGTATGAGAGTCACTTTAAATATCTACGTGATGTGAAACAATTAATAATCAACTGGTAATACATTAACATTCAAATTGAATTAAAATATCGTTTTTTTTTCTTTTAAATACTTACTTCCCTATTAAAACTCTATACAATACATTATTTGTTGTTTCTGTAGTTATGCAAATTATTGTGAATAACGCCTCAGGCTACTACACTCGATGACTTTCGCCTCAGGCGTAGTCGCAGAAAGCAAGCACGATACAGAACCGATTCATTCGATCACTGATCTTGCTTGTATAGTTTTGGATCAGTAGCCGTACTCTATCTTCAATCGCTTTGTATAGGCGGTTGTATAATAGGAATACTAGCCCGGTTTTGTTGGCTAAATAACAGTGATGGCGTGCCGTGCACTAACAGTTGGTGACACTGAGCAGCTACAGCTACCGTGCGCAGCTGGTCGCGTCTTATTGTCGAATCGACTTGTTTACTCACAAACAAAAAAATCCATTCCAGAAGTCTGTTTTTTACCGAATTACAGCGTAGGTGTGTGTGGCATTGTGGTTTAAATGAAAGTAATGCAGTTTTTATGCAACATTGTTTTAAACTGAAGAAGCAAATCTCGAATAATGCTATAATAAAACAAATCAAACGCTGGAAATCTTCAAGAATGTGTTGGAAGGTCTTAGTTTAAATACTACCTACATTGAAGCTAAACTGATACTAAACTACGGTAAAACAATTAGTTAAGCAAATTCAGAGGTCATGGAAAAGATATTACATTGCGAAGTGTGGCAATACATGATAACGATGCATATTGACACTTGTGACAAGCCTAAAAAGGTACTTATCCTTGTCATTTTAATTTTAAGAAAATAACTGTCCATGATGGTTAAGTGGACGACATGTATTGTAGATATATAATGTTATAATATAACATAATCATTCAGATAATGCATATTTTAAACGAACAAAAACAAACTGTGATCGTCATGGTGATAGTGCTCGTGTGAGAACTATGTACTCTTGTATGTATTACGGTGTTAAGGTACCCGAGAACCCGAGGTACTAATTGTTGTTCAATTTTAATTTTGTAGGACCTTGTACCTACTTCTAACAACATAATGCCCATTAAAAATCCTCTAGTTAATAAGACGTTAAATAAACAAGATTACAGTATTTAAGAGATAACAGGTGGAAATCCTATACCCACACTAAAGCAAGTAGTTGCATAAAATGCTCAAATATTCCTCTAAATTTGAATAAAACAAATAAATAAACACTATCTCCTTCCAAAGGACAATTTGATTCACGTTATCATGGCCTATTTTCGTTTAAACAACGTAATGAACATTGTAATGACGTGCAAACATAAAAATCATTATTTAAATTATCACTATCAATATTAAGAGATGAAGGCTACGACGTAGAGAAAAAATAAATAAATTATTATAGAAATGATCTGTTTAACAATTATGATTTAGGACGGTTGAGTTGACAGTAAGGCTCCCTTCCCTCTGTTCACAGTTTTTTCAAGGACAGCAATTATGTCAGGGTGCCCTCAGTTTTTCACACGCAGTGGTGACAAGAATAAAACAAACAAACATAAAATAAAACAGCGTAACGCACGGCGTAGTATCTAATAGCATACAACTAAATGCGTTTAGGAGCAACATAATGTTCAGGATTTTTTTTAACTTATTTTTATCTATGATGCGTGGAATAATTTAAATGAGATCCAGATTCAAAGTTACTCTCAGGTAAGTATTCTGGTGCTTTCCTTGTATTTAAAAGGTATGTAGCAAAGATCTTACAGTGTAAAGATAGTGCACTGGCCTATTCCAGTTCGTAATGCCATGGAATTGCGCCTGCTACAAAATAAGGAGTAACGAACGCGCAGGTACAAAATATTGCGAATAAAAATGATTTGATTTGATTTGCATTTATTTAAATACTAATGATATAATATTGATATCTATATAAATTAATTATCACCCAATCCAAATAATAATTATTCTAAATTAATAACTATTATAAAAACGAGAATAAAACAAACATTTTATAGCGCTCCCTACAAAACAAGGAGTATAATTGAACGTATGTGGCGTACACCATCACTACAGAAATTCCATGCAAAAATCGGCCAGCGCGCTATCTTTGTATGTAGTTTGTTATAAATGCCCTTAAAGGGGAACGATGGCGTGTATATCGTTGTTTGGAGTATGCATTATACTTTCTTACTTGAAGTTGATTAGTTGAACTTTCCGATTTCGAAGACTATTTACTTTCTTTAAAAATGCTATATGTACTGGCCAGCGTCAAGTAGCATTATAGTATGCAACAAACACACAATGTTGTTTTACGGGAGGACTGGCAAAGTTAGATATACGTAATTCTTAATATTATTATATTACATTATTTGTAAATATATTTCTTGTTTGTTATTAAAAAAATATCTCTGTTGGTTACTTGCTTCCTGCAACTTTGGAAATGACGGTGTAGGTCAGTCCTGAATTTGCACTGACAAGGAGGGGCAGGTAAAAACAGCAGTAAATTCTTGATAGAGAACTCTACTGAGCTTGTCGAAGTCATGCTCTCTTGCCTTAGTTGCTGACGATGAACAACTGTGCCATGAATAAGCAAACAGCTTGCTAGAATAATTAGGCCTATTATTGTTCTAGGTTTTTTCTTCTTCCTCATTGTGAACTCGCTAAAATTCAACGACGTAAACTCCGAGCATTGCTAAACTGCTCTCTTATACTCTACCTATCTCGCTATATTTAAAGTTCAAATTATCTCATTCTCTTTAAAATAGCAGTCTAATTTATTTAAATTTCTTTGTGACGTCGTACAATTCCCTGAAAATAACCTTCGTCCATTTTTCCCATGTCTGTGTTATCTTTTTTCGCCACAACCGAAATTCATATCGCCTTCAACTTTCTGCACATACCTAGTTTTTCTTCTTTCTACTTTACCCACACTCCCTCTGACTGCTTTCTTTGTCTTATAATCTTCTTCCGTATTCTATGTAAAAACTGCCTTTAAGATTTAAGCAACTTAATTCAAATTAATAATTTCAACAATAATTATAATAACGAGAGAACAATAATATCTAGGCCTACTATTATAATAATGCTAAAAAGTCTTAAATTTGAAATATTGAAAATACTCTATTTTTGGATTAAATTTAAAAGAATCAGAGTGACCTGATCGACCACTCTTAAGGAGTGAATTTTCAACACTCCAAATCCACTCTTATGGAGTCATCTTCTGCAAAATAGTGAGTGATTTCACTCATTTGGAGTGTATGTTGAATCAGTTGGAATGCATTTTCATTCTTTTTGGAGTGGTCCCCATGCCACTCCTCAAAAAGTGTGAATATTCACTCCTCACACACTTAAGAGAATTATAGCGGATTGTCCTTGATGGCGTTTGTAGCAATTGAAAATATGAACAGAATTTGTATCAGACGGTGCCTCTGAAACTTTGTAAGCTAATGCCCCATGTCTACATGGTGAACTTTTATAATACCTCTATCGAGATTGGTGCATAATTCTAAATCTGGAATTGCACAAAATAATTTTTAAATTATACCTGTAGCAAAACTAAGATATTTATCGGATTTAATGTGATAATGGATTATATGATGTGGATCAACTGTCTGTTCCCAGATGTGGATATTATATAAACATCATGATTTATGAGTTTTATGTTTCAGTTTAATGTTATTTTTTAATACGTGTTGCTACGTTTCTCAAAAGGAGACGTTATCCTGTCCCAAATATATTTTATACGACCAGAATAAATTTATTAAAAGGCTGTTTAAATCAAAAGTACTTTATAAGATTAAATTGGGGAGATGTAATACAATGATTTCCGAAATAGTTAATGCGTATTTCAGTAGTTACAAATATAACTCTGTTTCCTTCGGTAGCTGGAATTAATATGGTAAAGATATTCCCTTAAATTGATAATACGCATCATTAATTGAGTTATTGTGATAATACAGTTTCAAGTTTGTTTTTTTTTTTGTAATCGTTTTCACAACTTCTGTGATTTAATTTGTGAACTGCAACGGCTAAAATCCATTACATCTTCTTCCGTTGAATTTTAAGAGCATTGGTCATTTTAGAAATGGAATGATGACCAGGAATATAATACACTCTGTCTCAATCAATTTGCGGATGCGTTAATACATCGGGAAGACAATTGCATAAACACTTGTAGAATAATTAGTTGGGATGATAGGTCTAGTATATAAAAAAACCTTGATGAAGAGAAACAATTCTCATTGAATTTCTTTCTGATTCACGAAGCTAGGCTGATTTAAAAAGCGATAGATTGCGTGGTTATAAACAAGTTATTTGAAAGAAATATAATGATAGGTAAAGATCATTACG
This sequence comes from Nesometra sesokonis, assembly GCA_025631205.1. Taxonomy (NCBI): domain Eukaryota; kingdom Metazoa; phylum Echinodermata; class Crinoidea; order Comatulida; family Antedonidae; genus Nesometra; species Nesometra sesokonis. The sequence goes on from JAOTQE010065265.1 coordinate 22,411, forward strand.
TACGTTCCGCCGATTAAATTTGATCACAGACGAGACATAGTAAAGCTGTAAATAACATAGATAATACCGTTTACCTGCCCACTGATTATAAAATCATCTCAATAGTGATTTAGTTATCAACCGCGAAGATTTGAACAACATTTTGAAGATTGTTATTTTAATAATATCTTCAAATTTTCTCAAATCTTCTGCTAAAAGCCACCCGACGTCAACATTTTTCAATGCGTTATAACCCATATATTCTGATCATCTGTCTTATTTTTACCAGCGTACTATCGGTTTGATTTGTTTCTGTGCAGGTATTTTAATATTATATTTTTATATTAGCATGGTAAAAACATGATTGGACATTAATACAGAATATATGAATGGTATAGATTTAAACAGTCATTATACTTGAACAAAGAGAAGGACCTACCGTCTCCCCAACGTCTTCAAAATATGGAGCCGCCCCACCCCAATTTCTTATTTACTTACTGATGTGAGTTTTCGTCAATGATTGTAATAAGAGATGGTTGATATGTCACTTATAGTCTATGACCTGCCTGGTGGTTGAAAAACATGGTAATTACTTTGGGCCTTAAAAAAAGGTTACTGCATTTGAATTACCGAAATAAAGTTCATGAGCTTAAGTTTATTAAATCCGCCTCTGATGATATGCCTTACTTAATCAATAACACACTACTGGTAGCTTCGGAGTGGAATGAAATTTAAAATACGTTATGCAAATAAAGCCGTTTATAACAGTGATTATTTTTAAATTAATAAATAATCAAGACGAGATTAGAAATTACATTGTAAAGGCAAATTGCTTAATCTATAGCGGGGAAAACTTTTTAACCTTGAACTGACAAAGTAAGCTTGAAAGTAATAAATAAATAAATAAATAATAAATAAATAAATAAATAGAAAACTAGAAGCTTTTAACTATTCATTCATTGTACATCTTAATTTATTAACGGGAGTTGGGTTGGCCTTCGACCCTCCCCCTCTTGTCGGGCCGACTCAGCGACAAAATAACCGAAGGAATAGCAGGCAGACATTGAGAGAAATCGTCAATAGTTCTAACTTTGTAGTCAATAGGAATGTCGTTAGTTTTATTAAAGAGAATGCACTATTATTGCTAATAAGTTGATATAGCAAATTGTCCATGATACTCATTTTTGGAGATGATCGGACCTAGCAAATATCCCAAGACGATTGGGACTAGCTTAAGTGGGACCAATCGTCCAATGAATGGCCACGATCATCTTGGGCCCGATCATCCGAGGGGTTGATCGTCTGTCAGTGTCATCAAACTGGCTACGAATGTTCCTCGAGCCTGTTCTCCTTTTTTTCTAAAGCACAACGTTAACTTGCGTTATGGTGACAATATTCAAACGGTACGTTACGTACATATTGAAGGGACGTCTGGCAGAAAATGCGTCCTTTTTTACAACGCTATAGCAAATGTTAAACTGAATTGTAACTTTGTGGTAACGAGTAGGCACTTGTTAGGTTACACATTCCCCCTGCCAAAATTTCACAGGTATTGGGCCTAACAATAAAAACAATTATTAGTTTATCAGGAAGAGTACCGTAGGTCTTAGCCTGTCTCACAGGCCTTACGGTCGGGTTTATTCACTTTTATTGCTAGATCCATTTAAGGCGCTATTGACGTCCCATACTCACTTATTTTAGTTCAGCCGTAAGGCCTGTTCAAACGATTCAGGCGTGACGAATAACACCGACCAGACGGGTGTAAATCGTCACGCTTGATTGAATTTGAAAATCACGTGATACCATTAAATCACTCTCTCTCTCATCAAAGTTTGGCGTTATCACCGAAGGCCTTCATGCCCGGATGGATTTGGGTCTACCCATGGAGAAACGAATCCATAGGCCTAGGCGACGTGATGGACGATTGCAACTGCACGAGAACTGAGGTTTTTTTTTTATTAAAATAGGACAAAATTACATTCCTGAGAATACTTTTCAGGTATAATGTGTTGTTTGGTAGTCTCTCAAATGGATAGATCGTTCACTCGAAAAGGAAGCATTCTGGTTGGTCGACCGTAGTAGTTAAACATTTCAAACCGCCCACATGCCAAACACGGAGGGACACGCTTGAATCGTTTTAACAGTAGGCCTTACGACGACGGCTAAACTGAAAAACTAAAAAAGTGAGTATGGATGTCAATAGCGCGTTAAACGAAATCTTGCAATAAAAGTGAATAAACCAGATCGTAAGGCCTGTCAGACAGGCTACGTAGGTCTATACATTTCATTTAACACAGATGGTAAAGAGTGGAAATTCGGCGGGCCAAACGATTTTTAAATCATTGTTACAACTTGGAAGTTTAACATCACAAAATAATGTTGCTTCTCTTTGCCCAACGAAAATGTCAACGGAAAATAAAAAGAAATTCCTTTAGTAAAACTTAGTCAGTTTTAAAGAGGCATTTCCTCAAAAATTATATTTCCTCAAAAACATCAAAATATTACAAATTTGACTACTGCATATTGTATTTAAATTTTTAAAATATACCGATCTGTCGGATGTCATTTTATTACTTTTAAATATAATATAAATGCAAAATAAGTAGGTACAGAAATTGATTTTTTAGTGGACCCTAAAAATAAAGCGGTTGAATCTTTAGTTGCTTTGTTTCCAATAGGTGTACATTCCCATTAGAAAGTTTTGTAGACTTCTTATCACAATAGGTAACTGAATTAGTATCCACTTGATCGTTTAGTTGTACTATATATTCCTATCCTTTATACACACTAGGCCTATGTTATAAACCAGTGAGGTGGTTCATTCAAAATTACCCTACATTTCTTTGAAAATGTAGGGTATAATTGATCAAATTCTAATGGGAATGTACACATAATGTTTGTAAAAAGTTTAAATCAAACTAGTCCATTAAAAACAAGGTTTGACCTCGGACAAATTGCAAAAGAAGGTTTTTTTCTTTCTTTTCTGATTTCATCTTGTTAAAGATGTCATCCTGAGTACTATATTCAAAATAGGACAAAATCGGACCATCGAAAGGGGTCTTATTTGCACAATTAAAAATGATCGCTATTTTACAATGGACACTCTAGATCTCAGCAACAATTGGTCATAGAGAGTTGTGCCAGTGTTCAGAATATACATATTCCTATTTACTCTAATGGAAAAGATTTACCAAATATTACCGGAAGTACGATTTTCTGACAATTTGACATTTGAATTGGATTTATGAAATCCCAATAACGACTAGTCGTGGAGTATTAAAATTGGTGTCAGAATATACATATTTATATTTACCGTAATAGAACATTTTGTCCGTAAAATGACCGGAACGGGTCTAATTTGCATAATAAAAATGGCGGCCATTTTTTTACGGACACTCCAGATCTCGACAACCGCTGGTCATAGCGAGTTGATTCTTGTGCTATGATTTTCAGAATGTACATATTCCTATTTACTTTAATGGAAGTACAATTTCAGACGTTTTGACCTTTGACCTGGCTTTATGACATCTTGATAACGACTAGTCGTACAAGGTTGGTATTAGTGTCAATTTGTTCAGAATATACATTATTTATATTTACTGCAACAGAAAAGTTTGTTTGAAAATGGCCGGAAGGGTCTAATAATTGAATATCTGTTATCTGTTGTCTGTACAGTAGATCAAAGTCAAAATTTCAGAAATGGTACTGCCGATAATATTTAGTCAAAGTTTCGCATTAGAGTAAATAGGAATATACATATTCTGATCACCATGACCCAAGAATCGACTAGGTATGACAGCGGTTGCCAAGATTTGGAGTGTTCTTATAAAAATGACCGCCATTTTTAATTATGCAAATTAGAACCCTTTCGGTCATTTTCGGACAAAAGTTTCTATTACAGGAAATATGTATATTTTGTACAATTTGACACCAATTTTAACACTCTACGCCAAGTCATTATTGAGATATCATAAATCCAGGTCAAATGCTAAAATGTCAGAAATCGTACTTCCGGTAATGTTTGATCAAACTTTTCTATTAGAGTAAATAGGAATATGTATATTCTGAACACTATTACTCAAAATTCAACTCGCTATGCCCAGCGGTTTCGAGATCTTTAGTGTTCTTGCAAAAATGGCCGCCATGTCTAGTTATGTAAATTATACCCCCTTCCGGTCATTTTCAGACATTTTCTATTACGGTAAATATTCTGTACAATTTGACACCAATTTTAATACTCTACGACTAGTCGTTATTGAGATTTCATAAATCCAGGTCAAAGGTCAAATTTTCAGAAAATCTTCCTTCCGGTAATATTTGGTAAAACTTTTCTACACTATGGTACACGTGCGCAGACCTGTGTTCCACGTGAAAAAACGGGGCTTTACCGGAGAGAATATTTTGAATGAAACCTGCACGAATACGATCTACAACCTACAAGCCTAGCAAAAAGGACTATGAAGAAATCGTCTAGGCCTTAAGCCTGTTTTGCTGTCGATCCCCAAAACGGCGATTTGAACCGGCGTTTTCGATCGTTAATTTTGAATTTTTACAACGATCGAACGGAAAAGGGGTCACTTTCGACGTTATAAAAAGTTTGACGATTTGGATCGTCAAAGTTAAACCGAGTTCAACTTTGACGATTTGGATCGTTAAATTTGGGTGCTCGCGAAGCAACATTGCCCGCGGCAAGAATTTAAATGTTTTGGACTTTAAAAAAAAAATCACACATTTTGTTTATTTATTAAATTTTCGCGAGTTGTAACTTGCTTCAGAACATAAAATATACAATTATCTAACTAATATATAAAAATTGCAGTTGAAAAGTTCGTTAACTCTGTTTTATTCCGATTTTAATTCATCGCGAGTATTTGCGAATTTCGTTGCGCACATCGTAAAAAATAGCGAAATTATAGAGGTCCGGCATGATTTGAATTTTTATCGTTCATTTTTTAACTTTTTATAATGATTCAAAACGCCGTTTCAAAACGGTGATTTTGGAATAACGATCAACAGGAAAACAGACCTTACAGAACAGAGTTCAATACCCTTTCTTTTTCAACTCGAAAATAAAACTAAATTAGTATGCATGTAACTGAACTATGGTACTATGAAGACATTTGTTTTCCATTTATATTATAAAAGTGAAAAAAATCCTTTTGGAAAAAAACTGCTGATTTCGTTACGGTCATATCAAGACTGTGTTTCACCACCGTATGACGGCGCCATCCAGCGGCCCTAAACTCCGTCCGATGACTGATTTCCAGGCTTTGAAATCTTGAACCCCCACATGGATAGTAAATGGATTGTAGAATCAGAGAGGCGACTGAAATTTAACAACACCATCCGAATCTTAAGAAAAACCCTGGATTAAAACTCCATGTTATTAATTTTAGCATCATACTCAACCTGTCTCAAGATAGCAGGGGCGCTACACTTTTCGATGTTACCATTGAAGGGCACCAACATAGGTGGTGAAAAAGTCACGAGATATGCCCGTAACATATGTTCACTGCCATACGAAATCAGCCTACAGTTTTGTTCCAAAAGTAATCCTTTTCAATTTTATTAACTGAACTGTTTATTATTTTAGAAATACATTTTCAAACTTAGGCTATTTATTTTTGGGTGAAATTTGTTATGAATTTCTCTTTAATCCTACAAGGTATACTATATCATTCTATTTTAAAATGATTAACCTTTTAATCCATTAGTGTGAGGTTCATGACTTTTAAATTAATCACCCTGATTTCCTCACTCCCTTTACGTAATGGTATTTATGTAGATCATCACCCAGTACTTAACACCCTGGACACTAATGTGCACTTATTGGCAACCTTCCGAATAAATTTATATCTGTCTATTTATATATATTTATGTATATAGTTATCCACATAAAAAAACTGATTTAAAGATTTACATAATATATTATCTGTGATTTCTGTTGTAACAAACTTAGAACTTTCAAAATAGAAATATCTGTTTTGCAACATTCAACATCAAGGCACATGTCACTATTTTCTGTCTATACCACGGATTTGTATAGTTAAAATAATGATAATATACAACTTCGTATATAATAATTCGGAGTAATGATATTACTAGTTGATTTAAAGGTAACATGGTTTGTAATTTTGTGTACACATTGAAACTTAGCCTAAAAATTATGAAGAACTATGTGTATCCTCTGTTTACTCGTTACAACCCGTAATCTAACAATTACTCGTTGCGTATACATTACTTCTAACGGTAAGAAAACACGCGCAAATGTCACGTGGTCTACAACAGCCAATCACAAATTAACATTTACAACCGTTTCGTCAGTGAGGAGTATGAATGAGGCTTAGTACACGTGGGTTACCTACGTAAACTGAGCACCCGTTTGTTTAATTAAATCGTTGATCTTTAGCTAAATGTATAGATACCCGTCATATAATTCATTTAGGCTCACATTTGTACTTAAGGAATCAAGTCTACATCCTAAAGGTATCGAATAATTTGACCATGTTACAGGTGTTTCTACAGACATCACATGATTTTGCTACATTCGATCTCTTCTGCCGTCACTGATACAAGACAATTTGTTGGTAATTGGTCAAAATATACAAGAACATACACGTATCATGGTGATAAAGCTTTCTGGGAAATTACCCCCTAATTACCGAGCCATCTCCTAATTGATATAACAATAATTGCGTGCTATTAAATACACGAATTAAAGTCTCCCCAAACAAACCAATGGTAACAAATTATAGATTGTAATGTAACAAAACATAATTTAATGATTTTTATCAGAGCTACCAAGTCTCACACATTCTGTGTGAACCTGGCACATTTAGGGTTCTCTCACGATTTCAGGCGCGGCACCCGTTTTTCTCACACATGGGGACCGAACAGGAGAAAAAAACATTTGAAGGTATATTTCCCTTTTGTCTATAGTCACTTAAGTATGCACTAGATCGCACTATTTTAAAAAATAAAAAAATCACAACCGTGGGAGGGGAACACCTCCTCCAAAACCTTCCTCCCGCTTGGTCACTTCGACCCCTCGTTCACGTGGATTGGAGCGCCGAGACAAGAATACTCCCTCATAAACATATTATTTTTTTTTAACTGGGCATCTCTGTTTTATTTAGGTATTCTTACTATTTAGAATCTCTGTTCATAACATTAACATTAGGATTAGGTCTATGTATACATTTTCTAGAATATTATCAAGAATGAAATTTATTAAGGCTATTCATGATTCCTTACCTGATTTTTTTTTAAATTTAGTATTTAAAGAGTATACAGATTTCCTTATCAATTCATAAAAGAGATGGTAGTCCTATCTCAACAACCATACCACTGGCGCTACAACTTCTAGGTCACCCTAGTAGCATTGTGCATTATTGTAGCAAATACCCTGAGTGAATTTAATGACTAGTAAATTCGAACTATAAACTGTAACAGAAGACGGCAAATTCAAACCATAAACTGCAACAGACGACAGCATACCTTACATAAATGTGCTTTCCAGTTTTTTAAACGCTTGAAAACGCCATGTTCATTTTTTGTATTATAGTGAATCCTAACTCGAGAAAGTGAACGTTTTGTATTAATGTAACTCAGTCGAGGTTATTGGGTTGAATGTACTTTTAAATAAGAGACCAATCCTCTCTAGATACTGTACTAGATTCTAATAATAAATTAACAACCTCTAAGTGTAATTTCCATAATAGTTATTTTCGTGCAGTTTATTAATTGCATTTTTAATCTCGACAAATTAATCTGGCTTCATCTCCGTAAGATTTCTCTAGAAAATTCATTGGAAAATATACATACATGCTGCATTTCAAACATGATATCTTACTGGTCGGCCATCATTGTATGTCTTCCTATACTTCTAGGGATGTTAACATTAACTTTAACAGTTCTTTCCTCCAACATGATACTTCTCATTTTCATGTTTGTCCAGACGAAACATTACAAAAGTACAACTAAGAGGTAACTCTATCTTTTCTCGAGAAAAACACAATCATCATCATCATCATCATCATCATCATTTATTTAAGTCAGTATTTTCCCTCTTACGAAGGGTTACTGACTTTCGCGCCATG
>JAOTQE010065266.1:0-17875 GCA_025631205.1 Nesometra sesokonis
AATGTCTTGATGTGGAACCGGAACGCTATTGTCCAGACCCAGTACCGTTCGTTTATCGTTCGGGAAATCTCTTACACGAAAATATTACATTTCTTTCAGCCTGTTTAATTTTTAATGAGCCTTTCCACTTTCTTTAACTCACCTTAGTATAATAGGATAATAAAATCAATGAGTTAAAATAACACTGGGTAAATAGTGTACCCATTTTGACCTGGTATATAATACTTGCTGTAAAGTCATTCAATACAGTGAAGAGGTTAATCTGGTTTAGGATTGATATTCCTAATTTGTTGCTAATTTCATAAAGTAATATTCAGTGTTTGAGATAACATAATTCAAATGAACATAATGTTAGTACAAGAGTTATAAATTAGAAAAGGGCTTTATTCTTCAGAATTATCAAAAATGAATGGCATCCCAACAAAGGGTGTGTCCAACCCTGATTGAATTTTGAGCAGCAGAATAAAAAAAAAATCCCTAATTTTTATTATGTCTGAAGGAGATAGTTGGGTTGGTTATGTATTCCTGTTGGATTTTGTGCCAAAATGGATTTTATTGGCTAACTTTATCAATTTTGGGGTCTGATTTAAAAAATGTATCTACTATTTTCATTTTTTCTACCCCTGAAAGAGTGCTTGGGTACCCTAAGAACCAACCTCCCCCCAGGTATAAAGTTTTTGGTAAACATTTTAGAAAAATTCAATAATTTCTATGCTCAGATTGATCAATTTTATGATGTACTTCAAAATCTTCAAGAAAATATTTAAGTTGCATTTTGTTAATTTTAGCCTATTTTTTGGATACAGATAAATCAATATTAAAAGCCAATTTTGTTGCTCAACTGTATTCTTTTTTCATGTGTAGGTACAGAGTGTGCTCCATTCTTTAATGTGCACATAAGGCATATTTTAGATGGACCAATGGCTTAATGTCTCATCCAGAAAACAACTGTACACTGTTAACTTTTTATAAAACCACAAGTAGAACCACATTTTATTTAGTTTATTACCAGCAAAAATATACTGAATAACAGATAATGAATCTAGTTTTAGTGCAAGTTTTATTGACAATTGACAAGAGGATGTTTTGTGTGCAAGCCAATGCCATTTGACTTACTTTTGAATGGTGCTTGATATAGTTTTATTGTATATAATCCAACAGAAAATAGAATAAGATTTAGAGTATGCAAACAAAGCTTAAATTGTGTGAGAAGATAGTGACGTTAATAGTGCATAACACTGTAATGTTCGGTGAATGGAATCACTAGGTTATATATTAACCTTGAGTAGTGTTAAATACACTAACTTGTTTATTAAACTGTCCAGGGCAAAGCCTGGGAGAAAATATTTGTTCGCACTCCTTTGTCTATTTTTTTATCATGAACATTATGAGTGGAGAGAAATAATGTTGTCACATAATGATAAGCAAAACAAAATATTGAACTAAAATGTTAATACTGTATAGTTCCCACGTTGTAATGTTGGGAGATTTGCCAAGATGGATAGCGCTCTCATGTATGTCATATAGTACGGTGTATGCAGTTGGTCTAGAAAATAAAATCCCACCTGATATGACCAATCGCATCGACTTGTAGGTAACAACTGCTTTCCAATTTTGTATAGCACAACACGTAAACACGCCAAATTGGTAAAATGAAAATGCATAAAAACAAGACCTTTCAACGTGTTCCAAGTTTCATTGCAAACCCTTCATTAATTTAGGAGTCTTTCTTGGACACAGTTTTGGTCACATGCTTTATATACAGTATAGTATGACTCACTTCTATTGCTGAATTAAAAAATACAAATGTTATTCTGTATACATTACCACCTTACTATTCATCATCATTAATCATTTTGTTTTTTAGGTGAAACATATGCAAAACTTGGTGATGCAGTAAATGCTGAACTGTTCTTTAAGGAGTCATTACGGCACAAACCAGACCATGTACCAGCACACCTGACGTATGGAAACTTACTCGGAAAAACGGTAAACAAATATTTATTATAGTCTAATTTTTACTGTACATATTAATTTGCTATTCATGCTTATATTGTATTATTCAATTTATTTATTTATGGAATGTAATTTGTAGCATTCATGTGTATGTTTTTTCTTTTGGGGATCTAATTTGTTTTGGTACAAGAGTTAAGAAACATTGTAACCACATAACCGCAAATTGTATAAAGTTACCGTACAGATTCACTTAAAATTTACACTGAATTGGATACTTCATCACAAAATTATAAAACTAATATAGATATAGGTAAACTTTGACACTGTGGCAACCAAACTGTACAGAAAACTAACATATGCATTGTCAGAGGGGTGGCCTGTTTCAGGAGGTTTGACTGTATCCTAATTAAGTGGGTTCGTTGTATACCAACACAATCAAGGGTTTAAATCTAATTCCATTATGAAAATGACTTTGTCTTGGAATTATAATAACCAGACTCTAAAACATCACAGGGCTTATTGTAAATTAATGAGGTTACCTATAAACAATATTTACACAGCCACTTCAAAACCCTAATTTTGCATCAGGTTACACTAGACTATTGGTTTGAAATGATTCTAAGCCAAAAGCATTATTAAGCAGTAAACCGTGACAGTTAGGCACGTGACAGAAGCATTTATTAGCCACGTTCATTGCACGCTTTAAATCATTTCCACACAGACGGACAGATTCCAATTGCAACATAGCCAGATTGCATTCTGATAGGATTATCTACCTTACATAGTGTTCAAAAATCCAAAGATGTAATTATTGTTAAATATTTGATGGCCCCCCATGATGGGACTTAAGTAGTGGGAAGGGACGCGGTCATTAATACTGCGTTCATTATGAATTAAATTTGTCAGCTAGACTAGACAGAATAGGTTGAATAAATGAACACTGTGTGATTAATAATTAGCTGTGGAATCAATTTGGAATGTAATCAAGAAAAAAATAATAACACTCTTAAATATATCAATTTCCTAGATTCACAATTATTGTGTTATCGTGCACTTTGTCTTTAAATATAATACTAATAATGTTTGATTAATTTAAATTTATTGACCTAAGGTTAAGACCAATATAATACTGTACTTGTGAAACAACTTTGGATTGAAAATGTAATACTATTAAAATAAATTAATTTCTTGCATTCAAAAATAAGGTGTTAGGTCGCACTATTATATAATGTAGTTAGATTTATATAGCGCCTTATACAGTAGTCTCAAGGTGCTGTGGACCAGATTTTACACATTCATATGACTTTCTACACCCCCACATCATGTCCTGCTGCCCGATACAGGCATTTATTCATCTGTCCATAGCAGATTTAAAACTGGAAAATCCAAAATGACTGTCATATGATGTCATATCATAGGAAGATAATGGTGACCTTCGACCTAAATTCAAGGACACAATCCAAAATGGCCACCAAATACTTTTTTAGTAGGGCGTCTAATGGCGTTGTACGGATGCTCCAAGACTGGAAAGGGTTAAGATAGATCCCTGTAGAGGTCAACATGTCTGTCCTTATCAGTCATCCTTAAACCCCTCCTATCCCAAAAACAATTATTGGAAAATATTTTTTGTGTTAGATACAAACAGGAATATTAGTCTAAGATTTTTTTTAGGGGGGAGGTGGGGTGGGACTTATGTCACCTGGTTCATGGCACAAGCTCCATAATTTACAGTTCTGGATCCACTCATATGTCTTAATATCTAGCTCTGTCTCATCATCTTCTCCTTCTGGAGTCTCTGTGCATTGTCAATTTATTTAAAGATTGAGATAAATCTAATAATTTAATTTGTCATGTCCTAATGAACTTTTATTGATTGTTTCAAGCAATTGTCTTTTCTACTTTATTGTAAAAAAAAAAAGAAATATAGGGATATAGCATTATTCAATTTATACATTTTATATTTTAGAATCGTGCTGTACAGGCTGAGAAGTTGTTTAACAATGCTGTTGCACTGGAACCTGAAAACCCAAGTGTCTACCAGCATTTTGGTGAGTTTTATTATACAGTATGTCAACAATTCCACACCAACCAAACAGAAAAGTAAATGTTCGAGTTACAATGGATACATTATGAAGTTACAAAATCATGAAACTCGTGTGGGTAATAATATTTGATGCTCTCTAAACAAAAATGTTCAGAAATAATTGAAAAGTGTAGTTTGAAGAGTTGCGAGTTTTAGGAGTGTTAACTGAATTTAAATAGTTACCATAATAAACTCTGTGGGAGCAGTTGGCACAGTGGTAGCGGTTCAGAATTCCAGTTGAGAGAGGTAGGGAGCTTGAGACTCACTTGCCACTTGCTTGTATGCTTTAGCAATGCACTTTTCTCACATTGCTTCAGTCTACCCAGCTGTACAATGGGTACAGACAAGTTGCTGGTAAGTAACCTGCGATGGACAAGCGCAGGGGAGTAACACTCTATTGAAAACTGGAACATGCTATTACAACTGGAAATAAGATGTAGCCCAGTAAGCCTTTGGCTCAGATTTCCTACACCACTTACCATCTATGTAAGTTGTTACATATATTAATGATGTAAGTTGTTACATATATTGAGTGGTCATGGGAAGATCTGAAAGGTCTACATTGTGTATGATTTGTGTTCCTTAAGCCCCTTTCACAATTTTGCACGACCAAAAGGTAGAAATTAATCGCACGATGAAAAGATTTTAATGAGCTGCAAGTAGATTGTGGAAATTGCCGCAAAACAAATGTTGATAGTATACAGGTGTATAACCAGAATGAAGCATTTCAAGTATATATACCTCAACCATACCTTATCTCAAAAATCTTGCAATGGGCACACAGCGGAGCAAGACCCTTACGGCCCTTCTATACCTGCCAACATTTGCACTTTCGAAAGCGGTAGGTCGTCTCGCCGTCGGCGATTTGGTTGTTCGCCAATGGACCAGCACCCTCATTACACCAAATTCTAAGTTGATGAGCAAAAAAAAAGTTAATTCGACCCAGTTTCCGCTATTCGAAGAAATTAGCCTGGAATTGGGTACTTTTTGACCCATTTCAATACATATTTTCATGTTATTGTTATGTTTTACGTTTACCCTTAAGTACATTTTTATTTTCGATGATAAATTTTAAAAGCAGTAGAATTTCCTTGAAAAAGCGGTAGGCGGTAGGAAGGCCTAAAAAGCGGTAGCCTACCTCCGAAATCAGTAGGGTTGGCAGGTATGCCCTTCGTTCAACTGTGTACAGTTGTTGAAAAAAAAAAAAAATTTGAACATAAGGAGCATCATACAAACAAAATATTCATACACTCATGTGTCTACTGACAACAGTGTTAATCCTACTAACATCCGCACAATTCAGGGGCCATAAAATTAGTTGCAAAGATTGCACCTGAGTTCCGTGCATATACCAGATCCAGCTGTTACTCTCCCAATTAAAAATCGCACAGAATTGTTACGATTAGCCGTACAGCAGCTGCGATACGTTGTACAGAAGGCCAAAATTAACGATCACAAGCGCCGTAAACAGGTTGGGAGCCAATTGTGAAAGGGGCTTTAATGGTGTTTCAACCCTCTGTATAATAGGCAGTGAAAAAATTACATATACCTGGAATATTTTGGTATCTCTCTATGGTGTCCTGTTCGTCACAGAAAATGCTTCTAACAAGGTGCATATGTTTGAATCGTATTAAATGTATGTTTTTTCGTTTTCGAAGCTCAATTTTTGATTGATCAAAAACGTTACCAAGAGGCAATTGTGATGTACCATAAGGCAATGTCAATGGCTTCGAATGACTTTGAAATCATCTTCAACTTGGCAAATGCATACCGTCAAGCAGGCATGAACATAGATGCCGAGAAATACTACAAAATAGCTGTCAAGATAAAACCTACAGTAAGTTTTATGTATTTCTATTCCATCAAACTGTAACATTTATCAAAGTTTCTAAAAATCTAAATTCAGTCCCCAAATGATGATTTATACAGGCCATTGACCCAAATATACAAAACATAAATTTAATATACCTTAAAAATATATCTTTTTTTTAAAAAATTAAATAACTTTAATAATAATAATTTTAATTATACTACTTCAGTTAACAAATACATTCTTTTCTGTTTGGCCGTTATCTCATTTTAATTCCTTCATTTGTAGGTAATGAACTCCAATGTTTGTTAATATTGAGAGCATATTTCTTTTAAATATTATATAGCTGATTATAAATGTTTGCATTGGTTTCTTTAGCATTTTTTTCATAGGCTTTCTTCTAAAACCAGTGACCCCAAGTTTAATTTGTTGTATTTTTCTCATCAAAATTGTCATTATACAGATATTAAAAGTGAATTAAATTTACATTTTGTATGTAATGTCATCGAATAAAATGCAGTATCCAAATGAGTATGGCATAGTATTCTTTGTACTCATCAAAATGTTCATAACAAAAACATTAAAATCTAATCAAATACACATAAATATAATTTGAATTTTGAATTTAAATTTTTCATGTATTTAGTTGTCCAGTTGGTCATAAGAAAAACATTAACAGTCAATAAAATACTCATAAATAATTTGAAATTTTAAAGGAAAATTACATAATTACGTTTAAACGCAGGATTATTGTCTACATTCCTCTTGTATTTAACATCAAATTAAACTAACATTACATCCAACTCTCATTGAAAGGTTAATGCGATTTAGTTTTGTATAGAAACTGATCATGGCTCTTGCGCAAATGATTATTGCATTATATCATTTATTTAGTCATCAAGATTGTTATGAGAACTTTTACAAAACGTCATCCAGGTTATCTAACAGTAACAAGATAGCAAGATTATCTGATATTTTTTTTACTTGTGCTATCAACTCTCCCAATACCAACCCTCTGGAAAAATAAATTCCATGCTAAACCGGACTTTTTTGAAAGTTCCAAATCATGTAAACAGCTAAATTTGACTCTTTAACCCTTTCACTAAATTGGCCCATTACTACAGGGCCCATGATAAATCATTCTTTAAAAATATTTGCTTTGTTACATGCACCCTCTTTATTTTCTCCCTATCACCTTTGAGATATTAGCAATATTTGAAAAAATCTGCACTGTGTACACCCTGTATATTTTATGGTGATTTATTTTCACGATTTTAGTGAACAACATTGACTAGTGTCTATTTTGTTATAAAATGATGAAAATAAGTCAAATTTTTTATATTTTTATGATATATTTATCGTATGTATCTGCATCATCCATTGTAAAAAAACTCATTCAAAAAGAATTTTTTTTTAGAAAAAATAGCTTTTACACAGATTTTATCAAAACTGGGAAATCCAAAATGGCTGTCATACTGTATGACCACATGATTATACAAATTAACAAATTTTTTCCTCCCACAATACGCCACCATTTTGCCCACAATAACAGGTAAAAATATTTCAAAATCATCTTTTTTATTTATAAATTGGCTATCTTCTTAACAAACGTTTCCCATATGTAGGCACACCACACAGTGAAAGGGTTAATCCAGCCTGCCTTGAAAACTGAACAAAATGGAAGTCCGAAGGGTGATCAGTTTTAGGAGATTCAATAAGTCTATTGCAAAACGATAACATGGATTTTTTGATATAAAAGTTATAACTAAAATATTCTAAAAACAAAGAGGATGGCACTATGGCTTAGCTACGCTCTCTCTAGGATCTATTTTTTCTTAGCCAAACCGGCTAAGGGTTGCTGATTTCTTTTTGGTCAGATTATAAATTCTGTAGCCAGGTTTTTAAAAGCAATACAAAACGATCAAAATGGCTGAAAAATTGACAGTTTTTGGAGATTTTCATTTAGCCAATTTGGCGAAAGAGGTAATTTTTATTTTAGCCAAATGAGAATTCAAGTAGCCATTGGCGACTTGGCTAATGGTTAGAGTGAGCATAGCTTAGTTAGTAACATATTTGGCTTCCAACGCTACGCTCTTGGTTTTAATCTGGTTGCACTACTTAAAGTCCGGCACACACCTGAGGAATATACTTTGACACACTGCAAGCAAAGTGCCATGTATAGTAATTTGCTATATTAATAATAATATTCTGGATTTTTAAAGTGCCTAATGTTGTTGAACCTCTAAGCGCTGTGGAATAGATGTTACACATTCATATGATTTTCTACTCCCCTAAGGGTCTCGTCAAGTCGTGCAGCAAGTACTGGCTTGCACTTGAGCCATTCGTCTGTCCACAACAGGTGTATTGTATGAACCAGTACATCGTGGTAACCCTTCTACTCATCTCGAAAGGTGTAGTGGGTTCTTTATAGTGCACACGAGCCATATGTGTACACTGGGCCTATGGTTTATAGTCCTTATCCGAGAAGACTTGTTCCACCACAAGAACCATGGTGCGAGCAGGCCTCATGCACATGCTGTTGTTATAGCTATGGTTCACGGTTCCAATGCCTTAACCGCTCGGCCATACGACTCGCACAAAATATTTTATATACTATATTCTTTGTATGCACCTAGCTTTAATAGAACCACTCATATTGACACTTTGCATTACGTACATCTCATCCTAAAAATGTTTGAGTTGAGTGCTTGCTATTGGATTTGACACAAATATAAAATGATTATGTCATGAATCTATAAATAATCTCATAATATTCTTTATTTTTAGTCATCGAATGGTCACATGAACTTGGGTGCTATACTTCACCTTAATGGGAAATTGGAAGAAGCCGAGATGATCTACTTGAAGGCGTTGAAACTTAAACCTGATGACCAAATAACTCAACAAAATCTACGTAAACTACGAAAATTATTAGCTAAACAGCAAGATGTTAATGCTGGTAATAGTAGGAGATGAGATTGACATGTTCTTCAAATTTAATTTAAAATAGTTTATATTATTCTAAAATGTTCTTTTCATTTTAAAATTCAATTCAGATATCAAATGTTATATTTTGTTTAAAACAATGAGGATAGCAGGGCCGTAGCCAGAGTTAAAAAACAGACGAGGCGAAGTCTGGGGATCACGTAGGATTCCAGGGACTGGAACCCTCTGTCGGAGGTCAGAGGGTGAGTCCCTTTAAAAAGCCAAATTTTGAAAATTTCAGACGAGGTGACTGCCTAGTCTACCTCATGCTGGCTACGGCACTGGATAGTTTTAGTTGACAGTAACTATTTTAAATCGCATCAAATGCATCAAAAAGCTTAGGTCAAATTAATGAGTATATTATACCATGGCAAGACAGGTTACCATGTACAGGGCTTGAATTTCCTTAAAATGTTCCTACAGCAAAAAGTTACCATAGCAATTTGTTTTTATGGTATTTATTTTAAATATGATTTTATACAGTAAAATTTTGCTGTTGACTGGCAGTCTATTACAGCAGTAAAAGGTTCCTTCCACAGCAATCTGTCAGTGCTGTGGGGAAATTCAAACCCTGATGTACCAAGGTTCACAAACAGTTCATGATTGTAATTACTAATAGACTTTTTAATGATGAAAATTGCATGAGTATGGTGTCGTATGTGACCTGTTCTGGTATAATGAAACGGTGGAAAAATCTAGGATTTTCAGGTTTGTGCACAATCTCATGGTGAATATTGCAATGATACCAATATAACATTTTACATGAAGGTGATCTGAAATAAATTTATGGAAATATGTATAACAAATATACAAAAAAGTCAGAGAAATTTGATTTTATTTTGATAATCATCATCAGATATGCATGGATTTAACTTCGCATTTTTACATTCTCATCAGTAAAATGGTCATTAAGAAATACCCTGTCAGCTGGTCACTCTAAACCTTGGCACTATTCCACTTGAAAAATGTCATTT
The DNA here is from genome assembly GCA_025631205.1 of Nesometra sesokonis. NCBI lineage: Eukaryota > Metazoa > Echinodermata > Crinoidea > Comatulida > Antedonidae > Nesometra > Nesometra sesokonis. Next base: position 9,809 of record JAOTQE010065266.1, read on the forward strand.
CATAATCTAATATGTTCACTGGATGTTTTTTTAATTTCACTGCTTGTTGAATTGCATCAGACTAAAATCAAAAGGCTATAACATTTTAATCACCTTGGTTACTTAAAAGGGCTAAAATTTACACTCCAAAAAAAAATGAAGGTGCAGTTATTAGTGTTCACATCTCTTGGATAGTTACCATATAAGACAGTGTCAGAGTTTGCATTTTTCCAACCAAACTGTAGGTGGTGACATACAATGTAATCTGAGCAGGACTATATTCCACTAGTGTATTAATTAAATGAGTATATTAATTCCCTGTGCCCTCAACATCACCCAGTTTGAAGAGTATATGCAGTACACCATAAAACAGCTAACATTTATATTCACATTTTATTATCTTACTGTTTAAGTACGTATATCTATGACAAAGTGGTATATTCTACCAGATTTTAAAAAATATATTGTCATTTGAAAAGTTGCCAACAAATTAAGCATGAGAATTAAAATATTTTACTGTTATTAATATTACCTTGATTTAATGTTAAAAAGGGAAGAATACCTTCAAAGGCAGGAAGCCTGTATAAATCGTTAGCCTTATTAGCATAGTATTTTTTTTAAATAGTAATTAACTTATATTCTTAAGTTCTAAACTGTTGTTGCTTTAACAAGTGCAAGTCAGTTTCTGTGTTTATTTAGTTAATTGTTTTGTTTGTCATTTTCAAATGACAATACATCTATAATTATTATGTATTGAATATCACATTAATGATGTCACACTGAACCATGCAGGCCAAGTGTCCATCATGCCTCTGCCACATCATGGCCATCTGTGGTTTAATACTTGATTGAATTATGCATAAGACAAAATAAGTTTCTATAAAACTTCTAAAGGTCACTAAAAATATTAATTATTAATAACCAGTTTATTTATTAACTACTGTTTTAAATATAAGTAGCTGCTAGAACAAAGTTGCCCCAAGATATATCTATACTACTAGGCCTACAGTATTACTACATTATGGTCATACTAACATTTAAGACAATGTCTCACCAATCAGTCATTTTACAAGTAAAATTATTTTAATTCACAGGTATATTAGTTAGTTTGACTTGTTTAAATGCATATATCTATGAAATATTATTATATAATTTTTCCAGAACTGACTGACTGCATTTTGGACCATATATGTCCAGTTTTCTGGACAGTTCAGTTTAGAGGGAGTCAAGTTAACCTATATTAAAATTAAAGTTTGGACTTCAACAAAGGTCCAGTTTAGTGTGTGGGTCAGTTTTGAAAAAGTTGATTGTTTTGAGAGGACAGGATAGTTTCATTCGTGCTTGGTTCCTTTGGTAGAAGTCCTTTACTTTCAATACCTGGATGCAATAACTCCTGCCTAGCATGATAGCAACTGCAGATGCCCACAAAATTTAGAATGCTTGCGAATTGGGTTGCCCTGAACAACCTTTACTTGCCCACACAGAACACTAGTGGTGAACAGGGTTCAGTTAATTCAACTAGTTGCATGTCAGGTAACATGTTATAACACTTGTCCAGGGCAAGTATGTGGTTGCCCCATTCGGAAAGTGATTATACGAGACGTGAACTAACACAACATGAATTTATGGTGTGTTTAAAAGAGGATGTCCAAAAGTACTTTGCATTCTCACAGCAAAGAATTATATAAATAAAAATAAATGTGTGCATAAGCTTAATGAAAGAAAACCTTATGCATCATCAAAACATACATTCCTATGCATTAAGGCCATTCTCCACTATGTGAATTTATTTACCATCTTTCAACCATCCATTAGTTCCTTCAACAGAACATTCATAGTGAATTTGATAGGTTTGTTTTTACTTTTTGATGAGTGAAAATTTTCAATCCTAGTACTAGATTAAGTTTGAGTTTCCTGATCATTGAACCAAATTGAACATAAGGTCAACATAGAAATACTTTTTGTATTTTTTTATGTAAATTTGTGCATTCTTTTGTGTTATTATAATTGTTTTTTATTAATTAAAATATGTAAATTAAATTCCAAACATATTCATGGGTTTTTAATGAATAAAAATAAATACTCAAATTGTGTAAATAAATTCTCCTAGTGGAAAACAGCCAAGAAAGTAGTGTCTAAACCATTGCAATGTAGTTTTTTGCATCTGTAATACTTGTATATAGTTAAAGAATATTTTTTGTTATTGTAGATAAGAGAATGTGCAATGGTTTTCATAACAAGTCTAATAAACATGGTCTTTTATTACAGTCCAAAATAATTATAGAGATCTGTAAAATTTTAAGATAGGCAATTTTTATCTCCCACCCATTTCTAATGTTTTCTGAATAATATGATTTCTTCATTTAACAATTTTCAATAATTACTGTATATTACTAAAAAGGAATATATTATTGATATTTTTATGACAAGTAAATAATTGAAAGCATAACGATCAATTTTATTGTATTAATTTTGATTCTATTGAAGGTTTATGATGATGAAATGGATCCGATAAAAGAAATTAGCAATATAAATATTTTATTATTTTATGTACTATATAAGAAGCATGTTTACTGTATATGCAAACTAATAAAGTTTTATCTAAGAAAACAGATTAAAAGAAGGTTGTGTATTTTTAAATGTTACTTTCAAAACAAGTTCTTGATAGCTCTGATGTCTACTACTTTTTAGGTCTGCGTGAAGTGGCCCTTAGGGCCTCAGTCATTTCTTGTTGTTGCGACCATAACTTTAACAGCGTCCAGCAGTGCTAGTTTTCAATGGACATGCTTGAAATTTTGTACACATAAATTAGACTCCATTCCCGACAAACGATCATTGCCTTTTTTAAGTTACATCCCAGGGTATCTCCTAGACCCAGAAAACCAAAAACGCATTTCATCAATCAGTGTAAAATATGGCGAATTTCAACAAGCGCCTGAGTAGCTTGGTTGGTTAAGACATCATTTAACATGACTGTTCTACAAAAGTGAAGGTCAATGTGTTCGAGTCCCACCACAGTAGGATCCGGCTATTTTTTTTTTTACAGCTTAGTCCTGTTCGAATGAACATTCCATTACTTTATTTAAATTTGCTCGTCTACCATTCATTTTTTTCCTGCAAGATCTTAAAAAAAGCATAAAATCTTATACATGTGGCGCAGCCTACTAGTGCTAGAGTAATTAATAATTGAGGAATGCATTTACATTCTGTAATCTCAATTTCTGACGAAATAACCTACACAAACCAACTGTAATGCTGGTAGTCTGGATAATATTCCCCCAACCTTCTGAGACTGCTTCTTTTTACTTCTCAGAAAATAAGATGACCATGTGTGTGTATGGAGACAGCACCTATATGAATCAATTTCTTTTCTAAAGGGGATCCAATTATATTATATTGTTTCATTGTCATTGGAATAAATGCTTATAGAACAATTCATCCATAATTTCGGTGCCTGAGATTTGCATCTCCCAGGTACCCATTCATACTCCTTGGTGGAGGCCTGCAACATGAATAAAGTGAGCTGTGTCAACTACTTATGATGATAGTGGGCATTTGAAGCCCTATAAGTATGCAGAATTTTACAGAATTTAGTAAAAATGTGCTCCAACTTATATACAATAGATGTGCGTAAATAAGCATGGAAGCTTTTAATACACTAATGGATAGGATGGTGAAACGGTCTGGGATCAATCTTGAATATGAGAGGACTGACCTATCAGTACCATTCTCAGTGGGGGATTTACGGGGTGGGAGAGCTTTACAGGTTTAAGTACCCCCCCCCCCCCCACAAATTGATCCAAAAACATTTTTTGGGGTCTTAATGACAATGGACTAATTAAAAAAACATGCACAGCGGTCATATATAGAGGCATAAGTCAGACAAGTTTTTGCAACAAGGTTTTTTTCCCTTGTAAAAAGTCTGGATTAAGCCCCTCCCCATATTACAGGTTTGAACATCATAACTTTGAGATAAGCTTTGATTCTCCATTGAAATATCGAATGATTATTCTAACTTTTACACTTAACCATATTTCTCTGAGAATTTAATAGATCACCAGTTTGTGTATTTTTACTGACAAGTGTCTCCGATGATCATGGTAATAATTTTACATGGTTTCAGACTTCCTGTACAAAGCGCTGCACAGACCATAAATGCCAACCATGGTTTATTGTTATTATTATTGATGTGCATAAGTATCGGCACATCCTACAGCACAAGTTTACGATGTCTTCTTCCTGTGAGAAGGTCAGAATATACAATTGCATTAAAAAGAAAAAAATATACATATAAACAATATAAAAATATATAAAGATATTCACATATTTACAAAAAAATAGACAATAAGTAGCAAACAAATTTGAAAGCGGCAGAAAATGAAAATAAAGCCATAGGAATTAATGCACTGAGAGATAAAGATAGTGTTTTTGTGAAGACCTAAAGGAGTAGTAAGATGGAGCATTACGGATATCTAATGGAAGTGAATTAAAGGAGGGGGCATTATAACTAAAAGAAAGTTTGAAAATTTCCAAGTGAGGTTTTTGGATAAGTAAATCACCCCTGGTGATAAGACGAATGTTCATCCTACCATTAGCAATGACTTTAGTAAGAGACTGACAAATAGACTGGGGAGCAAGATTGTGGAGGGCCTTGTACGGATGTGAGTTCTCTAGGAACACCGTCTCAATTAAGCAATGCAAATTTGTTCACTGAATACTGTAAACAATTCTATCAAAAGTATATGAAATGCAAAAACGATTAATTTAAATAAGCAAAAATTCTCAAACTTCACCAATTTTAGTGATTATATAGTTATATTGTTTACAGTAGTTTTAAGTGTTACTTTAGGTGTTATTCATTTTATTTTTACTCCAATATTTTGAAATTGATTTGTGATTTGCAGTATGTCTTTTATGGCCTTAGTGAAAATATCATTGAGGTGAACAACTGTAACTATAGTTATATATTTATAATTAAATAATATTATAATTTGATGTCAATGACTAAGGAATATGATTTGATGATAAAGCCCCACAAACATTATAAATAAGTAGAGACTGAATATGCTGAAAACCACCAGAAATACAGGTCTCTCTCTAATTAAACACCCCACCCCCACCTCTCGATTAAGACTCCCTCCCATTAAAAACACTGTTTTGCAGTTCCAATGAATGCAAAATATAGCTAATGTAATTCTAATTAGAGACCATAGCTCCTAAAGACCACAAAAAGTACACGTCTCTCTTTCCACTGAAATGATAAAAGACTCACTCCATTTAAAGACCATATCTTGTGCAGGCCCAGTGAAGGTAAAAGAGCAAGTCTTTAGTTAATAAGATTCTGATTAGAGACCCTAGCTGCTAAATGTACAGGACTCACTCCAATTAAACATTTCCCCCTCTTGGAATTAAAGACTCCCTCCAATTATACCACTGTTTTGCAAACCCAATGACAGTAAGTCATTATGTGATTCTAATGAGATAATAGCTGCTGAAGACCATCAAAACTTTGGTCCAAAGAGTGGTCTTTAATTGGAGGAAGACAGGTATTAAACAAAAAAAAAACACTTTTCTTGCTGCCTTTTTACACGTTTGAAGGGTAGTGTTTGTTTGACGACTGGTCATCTTGTAGTGACCCACATACAATAACCTTTACAATTACTTAATCACATACATTCTTCAGAGACTTCAAACCCCTCTTTTATTCAGATTTATTGTAAAATAATTAAACTGTGCTTTCCTCAATTCAAACTGGTGATGTCCAAGAATGGCATACTTACTGATAACCTTTGGAATATTCTTTTTTTGTCCACATATTATATTTCGCTTCAATTTTTCTAATTATCTTTGATGCCTTTGCAAGAACTTTTTCATTAGCGTTGCTAAGGAGATGACAACTGCTGATAGGCCTCACATTATCTGTTTTTTTTTTATTTCTGAATAATCATTTGATCTGATCTGTTAATTTCATTTTATTAAATTTGTCCAAGATTATTTGTTTCATGTCCGAGCATCTCAGGAAAAATTTATTTAAAACAAAAAGACAATAGGCCTAATCCCTGCTTGTGCTGTTGTGTCCCTCATGAAGAAGTCACCCAGGGGAGGAGGCAGGGTAATTACCTAAATAGTAAACAAAAACAAAAGCCTTTAATCCAACTGGAAAATTCAGAGGGTAGCAAAAATGGTGGTAATCAATGTAAAACTACTAAGAGCATGGTAGTCTAAGTAGTAGTCAATGGCAATTACATTGTCACATTGAAAATGCGAGGTCGCATATTAAACTACTGTAGAGCACATACCTCCGGTAGCGATAAAGCTGTATAAATTCCCTAAGTGACCTAAAAATATATACTGTGTGGCATACATATTTGAAGTACATTTAGTACAGCATCAAAAAACAGAAAAACAACCACCAATGGTATAAATATTTTAAATATTAATAAGTACATTTAAAACGGCAATAAAATAGTGTATAAAAAAAGGCGACCAACTTGAGGTTTGGACTGGGAGTTGATGGCTTGAAAGTAGTTACGCGTCTACCTCATATTGGCTACAGCCCTGATAATAATTAAGGACACTGCTTACCTTTGCGGTAGGGTATGTTGTCTTGGTTGTCTGTAATCTTGTTGTGGGATCAATTTCCAGCATGAAAAAAAGAAAGAAATAATTTTACTGTAAAGTATCAATAATAAAACATATATACTAAATCATTATTAATTTGCATTATTGTTTAATAAAAATTAAATTGCTTACCTGTGGAGGTGGGGGTGACTGTCTTGGTTGTCTGTCATTTTGTTGTTGTGGGATCAATTTCCAACATGAAAAAAGAAAGAAATAATATTACTGTACAGCATTAATATACATAAATAATAATTATTAATTTTTATAATTGTTTAATAATAATTAATGACATTGCTTACCTGTTGGGGTGGGGTGGTTGTCTTGGTTGTCTGTCATCTTGTTGTTGAGGGATCAATTTCCAGCAAGAAAAAATATAAGGACATAGTATTATTGTACAGAATTAATAATAAAGCATAAATAATAATTATTAATATTATTATTGTTTAATAATACTTTAATGACATTCCATACCTGTGGGGGAGGGGGTAGTTTTCTTTGTTGTCTGTCACCTCGTCGTTGAGGGATAAATTTCCGACATGAAAAAAGAAATAATAATAAAACATAAATAATAATTATTAATTTTTATTATTGTTTAATAATAATTTTACGGTACTTTTTTATCTGTCTAATTAACAATTAATGATATGTTACCTGTTAAAGTGTGGGAAGGTTGGCCAAGGCATTGTTATCTTGTTGTAGTGGTTTCCAATGTCAAAAAAAAAAATAATATAAAAATTTGATCAATTACTATTAAATCGTAACAGATTTTTTTTTGTATATTTTGGTATAAAAGTTTTAAAACTTGGCAGCAAATGACAGGAAACATTTTCAATATTCAGTATTATATATTTTCATATTTCAGTATTTCTTATGCCTTAAATGTTCTTCTCATGAAGAATGATTAATTACTAAAAAATAACATATAACATATTTTTACATATTTAATACTATTATCAAATCAAAAATTGCATACCACTCTTTGTTTTTTTTCTTTTTATTTTTTATAAGGGTGAAAGTTCACCGGTAATGTGTAAAATAAAATATTTGCATTATTTTATTTTGTTATATTCTTGAAAACTCACAGTACATTTTCCAACATGAAAGAAAAAGTGTACCATGACATGATTAGATTAATTTCTTTTGTTTTTATGATATCATGAATAAAAATATACACTTGTTATAAGCAAATTATTTGCAATTATAAGCAATTTTTCCTATCATTAAATTTTATGTGTTTGATATAAAAATATATTAGACAAAACTAAAATATACTATACTATTTTGAAAAAGAAAAAAAAACTTAAAAGTGTAAGTTAACAATAAAATATATGACAAAATTATAAAATATTGAAATGGTAAATTATTAAGAAAATTGTATTTACCAAATTATATATAAATAAATATACTATTTTAGACATGAAAGGAAAAAAAAAATTGAAAGTGACATGAAAGAAAAAAATATTGAAA
>JAOTQE010065277.1:0-17873 GCA_025631205.1 Nesometra sesokonis
TGGTAGAGCCAAAGACGGGGCCACGCCCCCTTTTTCTTCATATCCTAGATCCGCTCCTACACACTGGGTGTCCGTCACAATCTTTCGTTTTTTAAATTCCAAATGTTGGCATGTATGCCTATGTGCGATTTTAAGGGACGCGATCCTATGTGGGTGCCTGAAGAACTGCTGTCTAGACATGTACACGTCACCTGGCAATTACGCGCTAGTTGACCCATTTGTTTTGCAAATCGTCGGTGTGTATGTGAGTGAGAAAAAATATTGAAACATACAACAAATTGTAGACTTATTTTATTTTTGTTTTATAAATGAAACTTTCATAGACATGCATTTTTCATAAAACTAAAAACACAAAATTTCCAGGACGTCTCATCAATTTCCAGGATTTTCCAGTACTGGAAAATGAATATTTGTTTTTCCAGGACTTTTAAGGATTTCCATGAAGCGTACGAACCCTGGTTAGGTAAATTTTCTGTGCTATTCACACTGGACTATTTTGGTAAAACTAGCCAGCGTGTCAGTTAATTTTACCAAGAAAAGTCCAGTGTGATTGTGGCTTAAATCGACCACCAAGATGTTTTTTTTTTCTCGCAAGTATTTCAACTGTACGTACTGAGCGTAAAAGACTGAGATATACTTTGAATGTATAAATTATCAAAGTAAACAAGAACATTTTCTAATGAGCTGTTGCTTGAATGAATAAATAGAGAACATATGTTTAATTGTATATATTAATATACTAATATGAATTAATAAATGATTAAAGAGGATAAATGAGTAAAACAGAATAAATTAATGAACGAATGAATCAACAATTTCTTGCTAAATACCAATGTACCATTAAGATAAAAAATTGCATTCCAAATTAAAATTTATTTTCCAATTTGGTTCTGTCAGGCTTTTTTTTAGTAGACCTGTTTTTTTATTTGTCTATAATAAAATCCTTATTTCCTAACTTTGGGATATGGATTTCATGCATTTCTTACAATTTTCTGGATAATTTCATCTATTTCTTACAAATTTATGGGAAAATATAATAAACTATTAATGACAGTTTACAAAAAAAAAAAACAAAAAAAACATGGGCTCTAATTTTCCAGATTTGTTTTTATACCAATCGAAACAGCTTGTGTTTTTGGAAGGTGGTGTTAATTGTGTCATCTTTAAACACTACATGAAAATTGCCATTTAATTATTTTCTTTCTTGAAGTACTGGAGTGCATGAGGTTTTTTATAGGGACTATATTTTTAAATAATTGGTAATCTTTCTGTTCAATCATTTAAAAATATTGTGTAAGTGTAAATCCAAGTGTGATTGCTTAAATTAATGAAATATTTTAAAAATGTAACCAAGACATTTAATTTATAATAATAAGGCTTTTAATTTATTTTTAAACTGTAAATATCAACAATAAAGAAGACAAAGAAATTAAGATGGGACACCACAAAAGTGAATTAAATCACTGTCGATTGAGACCACTTTTGTATAGTGATTTTAAAATGGAGGATGGAGGATTTTGAAGTCGATCCTTTGGCGTATTGGTAACCAGTGTAATTGTTTCTTACACTCGGTAAGGCTGTCAAATTTATTTTTTATTCAGTATAGGTTTGCAGCTCATGTTCTGGATTCACTGTAATTGCATATCAAGATTGGCTTTATTAGTGTTTCTTGTGACCCGTTGGTGTTTCTCTTTGTATTATTAAATTATAATGATTAAACATTTATATTGTGCCAATTCGAGATCAAACAATGGATCATAAAAGGTACAGAGTGGACTGTTGCACATTTTAGCAGTAGAGTCTCAAGATGCTGTGGGCTAGATGTTACACATTCATATGACTTTCTACGCCCCTAAGGAAAATGTTCTGCTGCCTGATACAGGTGCTCATTCATCTTTCCACAGTAGGGGATGTATGGACCAGTACAGTACACCGGGGTAACCCCAACTCATCTTGAAAGATGTACTGGGCTCTTGAACGTGCACATGAACCGTATGTGTACACTGGGCCTATGGTTTAGTCTTTATCTCAGAAGACTTGTTCCACCACCAGAACCATGGTGCAAGCATGCCTTACACCCATTTGTATTTTTTGTATTTATTCTTTCTTTATTCTGGATAGCTCATTCAATACATTGGTACTGGTCTCCCATGAGGTCCAGATTTTAAACTACTGTACTTAATTGCAATTACAATGAAACAAAAATAAATAGAGTTACATAGAGAGGTTTCAAATAAACTTAACTACCGTCATGTTGTAAAATTACACATGATAAGATAAATAAAGCACATAACAAATTAAAAATAATATTATAGGTGACTCTTAAATATATTGGTATTCATTTCTCTAAAATTCTTTTTAATATCTACTGAGAGATTATTCCAAAGTTTAGATGAGCAGTATTGAAATGTTCTTTTACCTTGAACATTATTCCACACTGGAGTAAGATCATTTGATAATTGACTACGTGTATTTTTATGATGAACAGAATTTGTTATGTCTCATGGTTTCCCTGCCTTAACTGCTTGAACATACAACTTGCACAATACAAGAATGCTTCTCCCCTAAGTCATGTCATGTCCTTTGCAGCTACATTAGCGTCCTTCAGTTCACGACAGTGGTTGTGTGTAGACCAGTACACCGGGATAGCCTCTACTCGCCTCTAAAGATGTATTGGATTCTTTATAGTGCATACTGTAAGAGCCATTTTGTGCACACTGGGCCTAGGTTTTATAGTCGTTATCCAAGAAGACTTGTTCCACCACCAAAACCATGGTGTGAGCGGATCCCAAAACTGTGCTGTTTTATGCTATGGTTTACAGTTCCTCTGCTCAGCCATACAATTTAAAATCACTTGATCTTGAAAATGGTTCCATGGTGGTTCTGAAACGTTAATCCTCTTGTCTTTTTTATCCTTAATTAAAAGGTATTAATTAGTTTTTGTACAAAATTGTTATTCTTTATTAATGATGAATTTCTATTGTCAGGTTAATTTTCTGATTTCCATGACTGTGGTCTTCAATTTTTCTAAATCCCTTTAGTTCCAATTTACCATTTCAAGCTATGTTCAATAATAAAAAAATATCGTCTCATTTTACTGCAGATTTGCGACCGATATATGATGACAATATGATAATGTAAGTGGAAAAATGAACCTAGCCTACATCCACAATGATATTGAAAAAAAAAATGAAATTGAAAGAAATTTCTCAACTTGAACAAATGATAATTAACAAAGATGCTAATATATTTCCCAAAATTTTCACTACTGAAATCATTTTTTTAGGAATAGAATACCATTTCATCTGAACATTGTTCAAACTAAATGAACACGAGGCCTAAAACTTAAAAAATATTTTTGTTGCGACATCACAGCAAAACTTCTTACAATTTTCGAGATAATTGTGGAATAATAATTATGTATTCCACAATTTTCAGGATAACTGACTGTAGTACAGTAAGAGGATCTAAAAGTTAAAAAATACAGATTTTTATATATATATTTTTTTTTTGGACGGGGGCTGATTAAAGGCCAAAATGCATAGCATTTTGAAAACTTTGGTTATAGAGTGGAGCTTTTTTATAAGAGTCACTTTCATTGTATGTTTTATGCAAATTGATTTTTTTGGGTAAATTTCTATAGTAAAAATTTTTAGATAATTAAATTTTTAACTATTTTCAGGATAACTTTGTATTGGGAATTATTTTATACTGTATTTAGTCATCATGAGGGAGATATAACTGTGGAAATTGAAAACATTCCTTATCTATTTTTTCAAAATTTTTGTTTGGTTGGGTAAGCGCAACACCGTGATTTTTTTCTAGGCCAAATAGTGTATGAAAATTATGGATAATTGTTTTTATTGTCAATCATTTTAATCAAAGTTTTTTCGATAATTTGCTAATTTTGTTTTTTTTTAGGCACTGTATATTCAAACCAAATTAAATTGTTCAAAAGTCATTATTATATTAATTAATATTATTATAACCATTTAATAATTATTGTGCTTGTGAAATCAAAATTTTTCCAATGAATTACTAACGATAAACAGTGCTAAATTTCTATTGATTTTCACCAGCATTGCTTGCTGTCATCCAATCCTTCTATTATGGATTTTATTGACAAATATACTCATCAGTATACAGCTGTCTAAAGCAGCTCGTTTGCATTAAGATCTGGATTGGTTATGGAAGTCTATAAAGTCAATGGGATTGAGATTCATCCATTGAAATATTTCAGTGTGATACAGTTGAACCTCCCGTAAGCGGACACCCCCGGGTCCGGGAAAAGTGTCCGCTTACGGAAGGTGTCCGCTTACTGGAATTTCGGCCGATAAAGGGCCAAAGTTGTAAATTTATGTATATGCCCTTTTGTCTCACACTTCACGGCCTTTTCAATACCAATGGTCTCTCAAATGTCTAGACACCACATAGTATGTTTTATTAAATATTGTTTATAATTTTTAAGATTGGTTCAGTAGTATGATTCTCAGAAATTACAGAATAAGGACGATTTTGTACAGAAATTTGTATTCGCTGTACAGAAAATCAATTTTCCAGGATGTCTGCTTATGGGAGGTAAATTAGCATACAAAAAATCTAAATTTTAAGACAAAAAAGTGTCCGCGTCCACTTATGGGAGGTGTCTGCTTACGAGAGGTTTCAAATGCACTGATTGGATAGGAAGAACAAACGGGTCTTTGAATTAGTGTCCGTTATGGGAGGTGTCCGCTTACGAGAGGTGTCCGCACAGGGAGGTTCAACTGTACACAATGGCAGATCCAGAATTTTTTTAAGAGAGTGTCCGAAAAATCATATTACTGAAAGGGGTGGGCATGCCCCCTGTTTAGCTTGTACTTGACAAGGAGGGATGTCTTCGCAGGGTCATTCATGGGTGTGTATCATTTCTTTCAAGAATTTTGAAGGGGTTAAGACCCTCCACCCCGAACACTCACCACCTTTAAATCTGTCAATGGATACACCATGGATAAATTCATTCAGTCTTTAAAGACTTGTTTCAATTAGGATTCTTCTGGTGGGTGTACACCAGTAGAAAATACTATTTTCCAAATAGTCTACCGCATTCTTAAACTGGTTTCTACATTTACAGTTGTCTACTGTATGCCTTCAAAATTCTGTAATTTTTTTTTCTGAAAGTTTATCTGTTTATTATTTTAAAAATATAAAAAAACTATTAATATTATTATTTTAGAAATCTTCCTGAAAAATCTTCCTTGAACATTTTTAGCAGTTCTTTTTTTGTATTTTAAATAATCATTTTATTTTTACCAATCTTAATGACTTTGTCAAATCCCAGATAATTTTTTTAATGCTATTTGGAATGAATTGGTAGTTAAAAAAATATGGTTATATTGCTAAACAGAGAATCTTCAAAACTTTCATTTTAATTTTTAGAGATTTTTACAAATTGTATCCTTAGGTATTACTGAAAATAAGGGGCAACAAGACAAAGTGGCCTTGATGAATGTCATTTTTTAAAGACACTGAGGCCAACTGGGAGGGCACAGATGGAAATGGCCTTGGTACAATAGTTAATCGAGCCCTGAAATTCCTGGGCTTTCCACACAGTTCCAGAGGTCCCAGGTTTGAGAATTTAAAAACCAGGAGATTTTATGTTGGCTGCAAATGTGCGATGCATCACAATAAAAAACAGAACACAGAAAAAGTACATAACAGTATGTTAAAATATCTATATTATTGTATATAAATTGTATTTAACACGGAGAAGAGCTGGTATTATTTAACACGGAGAAGAGCTGGTATTTTTTGAAGGGACAACCAATTTTGCTCCTAGGCTAGACTGAGACCCATTCTGAATATTTTTGGAAGATGCTTTAATATTAAATTTTTCAGTAGAAAATGTATTTTTTCAGGAGGGCGGGAAATGACATAAACAAATCACGAGACTCCTGCCATTTTCAGGAAACTTGGGACCTCCGCAGTTATATTTATAGAATCATATTTATATGTTATTCTTACATTTATGTATAAGAGGTTGTCGACTCCGAAGAGTTCGTCCACCGTTGTTCTGTTTGTCTTACCGCCAAATCTATTATAGAATTCTTAATTCAATTTGCTGGTTAATTAGTTATTACTAGTTTGAAATCACTATCACTATCAATATTTATCCAGCTTATTTTTAAATTGGCCAGGTAAAAAGGATATAGTGGTAATCATTTTCAGAAGGCAATGCAAATTATCAAAGTATGCAAATCCATTTATTTATTTATTATGTATTTTATTTGTTCATTATTCATATTTTCAATTGTGATTTGTTGGGATGGGGAGGGGGAAGGCAATTCAGATTTTTTTATTTTACGGCTAAAGTTATCTTTAACTGTCAAAATACTTAGTTCTATTAAGTTTAATAATTTTTAGCAATTTTCGATAGAAGTTTGAATTTTAATTTTGTGGTTTACATTTTTCATGGTTCACTGTATGTTTTTTGTGCATATTCAAAAGCTTTTGGCAGGATTAACAAAAAAATAGCATGGGATGCAACAGTTCAGTTTTGCTAAGTTTATGTAAGTTGTCAAATTCTGACATTATTTTTTTATATGAAATAAAGATGAAAATTGAATAAATAAAATGCAGTGTCTAAATTATATGCCCAATAAAAAAAATAGTTTATTTTCCTCTTCCTCATCAATTCTATAGTATTAAAAAAATACTGTTAAATCTTTTATTTTGATTTTTTTAATAGTATTTTTTTAAATACATGATAAATCAGGGATGTAGCTAGAAAAATCCAAGGGTGGGTGGTAAAATGATTAAAAACAATAATTTACTTTTTTCATAAGCTTAGGATGGGTTGCAGTTGGAGTTAGGCTGGGTGGAAGGTCTTAAAGTAAGCTTTAGGGTGGGCTGAACATTTTTAGAGTGGGTGGCCCCATCCACCTCTGGCCAGCATAATTACATCTCTGATAATGTAAATAATTCACTTTCTTTTTAAAATTACAATTTTGTAGCATGCTAACAGACATCTTAAAAATATTAAAAAAAATAAAATATAAAGCCTTTCTCAATCATAACTTTTTCAAACAAATATTATACAACACTTTTTCATATAGTTTTAAGAAGTCCTTATTCTTCAATAAGTTTTATAGATTAATTGTTTTGCTGCAGCAAGGTAATCGTTGCAAAATGTTTATTTTCAATTTATGCATCTGTCATCCATACACATATTATATCGTTCATTTGTAATGAGAAATCTACTGCAGGTTCATATTAATACCTATAATAGGATGACAACTCCCCACCATGCACTCTGTGAGAAGTGATCCTGCAACATACCTTACATAACCAAATGTATACCAGGTCATGAGGCTAACAGAGGTCTATGTATCGCTACTACGTATCAAATAGACAGAGTTTTACTCCAATAACGACTGTAGGGAGATTATCATTGGCAGATCAATAAAAAGGCCGCCATAGTAAAATGAAGCAGAAATACTTTACGCTACTGTTTAAAAGCATAGCCTTCACACTGAGTAAATTGGTATCTGGATTCTTACCACTGACCAAACTTTGCTCTTGGGGAAGGTAATAAAATCAATCAAAATATTAATGACATACAAATTGCGCTCTAAGCGAGGGTGTAAACAATCCGAATTATGGTGCAAAAATTATTTAAAGCTCGTTCACAAAATGTTAGACTTATCAAATGGTGTAACAAATATAATTTCAGTGATGTACTGATTAATTTAACATTACTAAAAGTACATACTTTGATAAATTACCATCTAATAAAATATTTATTGTTGAAGCAGGTGGTGCAGCTGTAGCGGTTCAGAATCATAATCAAGAGGTCGGTGCTTCAAGACTTAGTTATGCCAGTTGCTTGTGCACCTGAACAACGCACTTTACTCAAATTGCTTCAGTCTACCCAGCTGTAGCATAGGTACTGGCAAATTGCTGGGAAGTAACCTCAGGTATCATACTCTCATCCACTTAACGCTACTGTAACTAGAAATAAGCTCTAGCCCTATGATCCTTCAGTGATGATTCAAGATTCAAGATTTTTATTGCTACTGAAGCCAGCTATGGGCTTTTATCCGCTTAAAATTACAACAGTACACAAGAAAATACTTAACAATAAATATATACAGTGTAATTGTACATGACAATAAATATATACAGGGTAATTGTAAATGTAAAGGCGGGGATGGGGTGTTAATGATTAAAGAGAGCAAGTTTTATGTCTTTAACGGAAATTTCAGAAGGGTCAAGAGCAAGGTCATAAGATAGTTAAAGGACATAGGGTAAAAAGGAAGATATAAAACAGGTAGTGCAAACAGGGATAGGAAATATTGAATCCTGTCACAATGGCGTGTATCTCATTGCTTGGAGTATGTATCATACTTTCTAACTTGAAGTTGATTAGTGGATCTTTCAGAGTCGCAAACATTTTGTCAGTATATTATTTTATCTTTAAGTTTAACCAAGCAGTTTTGTTGTGTCGCACTTTGTAATAATTGTCGCACTTTGTAGTAACTGGAGCACTTTGTAGTAACTGGAGCACTTTGAGTTTCTCTTGCACTTTGTAATAACTTTCACGCTTTGAAATAAATTCTGTCGCACTTCCATAATAAATGTCTGTCGCACTTTATAATTTAATCATTGCACATTGTAATAACTCTCACACTTGGAAATAAACTGTTGCACTTTGTAAAAATAATTGTCCATCGTATTTTGCAATAAAATAAGCAAACAATGAAATCTAAATCATATGGTCCTGAACCCCCAACATGAGCCATATTCCATATCAGTGTGACAATAAATAAATAAAAATCAAATTGAACCCATCCATGATTTGCATCCAATCACTCTAATATTGATAACCTGACTGATTGGGAACTAGTATGCCAAAATTATATAATCTGACATATAAAATTGGACCCCCCAAATTAGACCTAAAACTCACTACATTCATTGGCATTGTGAAAAATTTCATGATAAGAATACACAAAAAAATCAAATTCAATTACTCAAAAAAAGGTAGTAAAATATAAAGATGAGCCTCGAGTACCACCTTTCAGAGGAAAACTATGGTGCCAGAAGAAAAGAAAAATTCATCAGAAAGGTGTTCAATTGGAGAAATAACCAAATTTTTGGGTTGTCAAAATATGATCCATCGGGGTTGAGCACACCTTTCCTAACTCCAGGACACACTCCTGACAATGGTGTCAAGTTACATAGTTAAATTTAAAAGGAGCATTTATAAATTTTATTTTCTTATCATTATTAAACATACGGTTTAATAAAAAAATTTACCTCTGCTTTCTCCATCACCCCCATGCAGAAAGCCAAAGGCTTTTTCATCATTTTGGTACAATATTATTAATTTTAAAAATAGCCTAATATTTATATTCCGACTCCAAAAATTGTGCTTAACAGCATAATCACATGTATATAAACACCTCTCATTTTACCTGATTCTTATGTGGTATTCCAATGTCATTTTATCTTTATCATAAAATATACGCATTCTAACTGCCCCTAACAGGTGAGGGCAAAAAAATTATTTGTTTATGCCTATAGCAACTGATGTGAAAATTAAAGATTTATTATAACTTTTGTTGTTCTCTCCTGGTGTAAAAAATCAACAATGGACAGGTGAAATTGTGAAGGATAATAAAGTTATAAAAACAGTTGGCATCTGTGGCTTACAGTGCTTCAACTGACATAAAGAAGCACTGTATAAATTTTATTTTCTTATTAATAAACATAAAGGTTTAATAAAAAAAAATATACATGTATACCTTAGCCTTCTCCATCACCCCATGCAGAAAGTTAAAGGGGTTTTCATCATTTTGGTGCAATATTATTAATTTTAAAAACAGCCTAATATTCATATTCCAACTCGAAAATCTTGTTGGATTGTGCTATATATCTGTATATACAGTACTTGTATATTTTATATTGTGTATATTTTATATTGTGTATATAAATATTGATTTTATATTGTCGTGTACACAAAATGTCTCGGCTTCAAATGTATTTCCATTGTTTTTTATGGACAAATAAAGTGTATCAGTATCAATATTACAGTATCAAGTGTGTTATCAAGTCTATAGTTTTCCAATAAAGGTTTTTATTCAAATGTGAAGATTTATCATTAGTGTGTTATTCTCTACGATGTTCTCTAATTGTTGTTCTCTTGTATCTTAGGATTAAAAGTAAACTTGCTTCCTCGTCGTCATCCACCATCCCTTAAAAATTCACAAAATAATGGGCAGGCTACTATTTTATTGTACACAATTCACAATACAACATTGTTAATCATCATAAAAGTGATTTTCAACTATTACTTAATTTTTATCATTTGAAAAAACAGAACACCCTCTGACTAGGTAGGTCTACTATGTTAAATTACTAGAACCTAAACCACAGAGAACTACTTAGTAAGGTAGTATAAAATTATCGTCTGTTGTTTATGATGTCAGTTCTAATTAATCTGAAGGTTTATACTAAATATTGCTGTCTTTTCCTATGTATTGTAGAGCATTGCTGACCATATCCTTGGTAGTATACCTTGATATGATAGTTTTTATATAACCCTGTTAACTACCTGTATCTACATTGTCACTATCATTATCTACCTTGTTGACAGAGTTTTCAAAGGCTAGTATACAAATGCCCAATGTGACCAACATATTGGTACTTACCACCCACTAAGTATACTTTGTTTTCCTTGGCGGCCTTTGCAAGTGCCTGACTAGTGTCTCCTGGGATCCTCTCTGCATAATCAGCAAAATACCCAGTACCATATGGACAGTTAAAACATTCCTTTAGGAAGAAAAATGTACTAATTAATGTCTTACAAATGAAATAATTTTTTTTCAATAAAATTTTTATTTTGAAGTATTATTGGCAAGAGCACTACCAAAGCTTTCAGACTATCTAAGTATGTTTGCCAGATTGGACCTGTGATGTCAGCTGTTGTGTCACGAGTAGGATCTGAAAGAAATCTTGAGTGATTTTCTTTATAGTCCGACCATACACAAAAGCTGATGTTACAGGTCAGAGCAGAGCCCATTTTCTACCCCACCTCCACCCAGTAGGCCTATGGGCCTGCAGGTTAATAACCTTCGGCAATACCAGTTGGTTGATGCATCTTGTACTGGATGAGAAAAATTGGTTCAGCAGTATTAAAAAAATACAATGTTTGCCTGTTAGGCAAACGTACAGGATAAAGCCGAATTTACACTAGACGAATTAATTCATGTGAAGCAGATTTTTTAGCCTAAAAAAAAAAATCGCACAATTGTGTATTATTTTACATTAGGCCTATGATTTTCATGCCGAAGATGACTTCAGACAAAATTTATTCCAATAACATAGCTTATTCAATGAAAGTGAAATCGTTGTATGATGCAAGTTTACTATGAAGACGACATAATCAATAGGCCTACCATGCTCACAAGATTTTGCGTACCTATGGACAATCAAAGTTGCTGACTGGGTAGTCAACTTAACATAGTAGCAAGTTGTCTAATAGTTCGTAGGATATTACGAAAAGACCTTGTAAACTATTAAGAATTACTTATATATAGGCATATACTAAATAATGAAGGTTACATAAAATATCTAAAATAAAAGAAATTGAATGGGATGAGGAAGTAAGGTCAGTGTTAGGTTTTCTTGGTATCATACTTGCTTTGGACATTGACAAATGTAGTTAGTATTACCAATTTCCATTGATTTTATTGGATGGTGTCTTTTTTTGCCGCACTTTTGTCAAACTTACTTTTTCTATGCGTCAAATTATACTGAGACACTGGAGTATTATTATTATTATTATTATCACTTAATCATTATTATAGCATAATTTGATTATTTCTAAATATGATATTTACATGATATATTGTTATATTACTCTAAGTGTTGTTTTTTTTTCCTCAGGGATCCACATTTAAAAGCCTATGGCTTGTAGTGGCACTCACTTTTCCACAAAATTGTCAAATCAATAATTATGTCTTACGTATAAATGTGGAACAAATCGAATTGAATTTAACTGAGTAAGCTAAATTTGAAGAAAAAACCAAACTGCACATGTGCAAGTTCAAACATTCGCTTTCCGTAAATTAATTGGCTGTGTAAAATTAACTTTATGTTTAACCGATGCTAATTTTTGGTTGCCCCAAGTTGGCAAGTGATTCTTCAGCCCTGAATTACACCATATTTTGAATCTTCCACTCATCCTACTCAAAACCATTAACCCGGACTGATTTCAAAATTAGCATTACAAATTATCATCACCCACTATTGGATGTGTGTAAATCTTTGCATAATGCATTTTACTATGTACAATTGTATTATCAAACCTAGCCCATTAAAGTTTACACATGATGCCAGCAAAAACAATAATTATTCAAAACCCACTCTACACATTATAAAGTATAATATACAGTATAATATACAGTATAATATAGAGATCTTACAAATGGTATAGAATTATGTTTATCATAATATATAAAACAGTCACGTAACAAAATCCTACAATTCTCAATTGGGAGAACTTTGATTGGCATTAACCTGTTTAAGTGGAATAATTGTAAATCTGGGAATTCTCTGCAAGCTTTCTGTCTGTCATTTTGTCATGACAATTTTCATACTCTACTACAATATGTAATGAGGTCCTCAACATGATAATCATCTTCCATCATCAGTGAAATCATCTACTCTATCTTCCAAAGGTCTTGGTTCATGAAAAATTATCCGTAAATTATTTATTTATATTTTGGTCTTGGGTAGCCCAAATCAACAAAAGAATTGGTTTTCATTAGAGCCTATGGTCTTAAAAAACAATGAATAATAAACTACATAAAATTCATCTACATAATTCAACAATAAAACCCTATTATAAAATCAAGATTAAAATTTAAAAAAATACACATTGGGAAAGGGATCACAATAAAATTATTTTACTACAGTTACTGCAGTAATCCACTGCCATTATATTTTCATTTGTGACTGCATTGACTCAAAATGTCTCATATAGAAAAAAGTTTTTTTTCAGTTCTCTTTCATCAGCTACTAAACTAGTACTATTGAATCCCCTACAGTATCTGTAGCAGTATAATTTTGAACAAATTGAGAGATACAGTAATCAACAAGTTTGAAGTCAATTTTTTTAGAAATTTTATTTTAATGAATTATGCACACCAAGGTACTTATATTTTATAATAACTTCTATCGGTCAATTTTCATGCAAGAATTATCCTTTATGGTATGCAGTTTTTCTGCGATTATATTCTTTATCATTATCTATTTTCAGATTGCTTTATTGGCGATTTTCTTAACACTGTTTACATACATGAAAACTTCAAATGCTCATATATTTTGATATATTAATGTAATGTATGTCATTTAAAGTGTACATTACAGCTTACATTATGATTTAAATTAATTAAAATGTACCAACACCTCAATTTTGGATTCTACCATGATTTTGTCGTAAGACCTCAAATATGGACCGAGGTCAATCAACAAAGCATTATGGTCTCTTTCGAATTTGCAAAGATGAATTTTTTTACTTGATCTGATTGGATAGTTGATTATCTATAATATAAAATTTCGTCAGAAGCACATAAGTTAAAACAAGAAACGACTTACAGGTAACGCAACGATTTTTGCTCCACCCTTTGCAGCATCTGCTATACGTGATACAGCATTCTTAACATTGTCAGCTTTGTTTGCAGTGACAGCTAACTGAATCAATCCCAGCCTAAACACTGTATATAAAAGTAATGTTACAAATTATTTTCTTTAAATAATTACCGTACTAATGCAGATATAAGCCAACTCGACATGTGATTTGTTTTACACATGGATTACATATTTTAAATCCTGGGTACAAGCCCACCCAAAACCTGATGAGGCAATGTCCAAGTAAGGAAGTATAATGCATACTCCAAGCAATGAGATACACGCCATCGTGACAAGATTCAATATTTCGACATAAATTATGTCATCATCAAGAATGAAAGTTGGAATTATGAGCAAACTTTCATTCCTGATGATGACATAATTTATGTCGAATTTATGTCGAAATATTGAATCTTGTCACAATGGCGTGTATCTCATTGCTTGGAGTATGCATTATACTTTCTAACATGAAGTTGATTAGTGGACCTTTCGGGCCATGTTCAAGGTTATTGGGCTTATACATGGGTATGTCTAGATCACACACTGACTGGAATTAAAGATTTTTCAATGCTTATACCAGGGTCATTATGGTATTAACTCTTGATTACCAAACACAAGGACTTCTAGCATAATGCTTGTACCACAAACATAGAATCTCTAAGCTTGTAAGCATAACGCTTGACCGCCAAACACAGAGTTATCTATAACTGTATGCAACGACTGACTGGTAAACATAGAGATCTCCATATTTGTAACAGCATAAAAAATTCTAAAATTCTTACTGGGATACTGAAAAGATGCAGAAAACTTGAAAGAAAAAAAATCATTAAGTTTAAATGTGAAATTCCAATCAGTCTAGATGCAAAAGGTGCCATTCTCCCCCTCCAATGGGATTAGGATTCAATATTGAAATCAATGTAAACTTTTCATTACATGTACCTTCCCATAGAGTTTTATCAGTTTATCCTAAATGTAGGATAAATTTTGAATTAACCACACTCAATGTTCATAAAGGATAGAAATACTGAACAGCTAAAGTGCTTAAGTGGACACTAATCAAATTATCCATTGTGATAAAACTTTCTAATGAGGATGTACACCTAATGACTCTCTCTAAACCAAACTGTCCAGAAAATGGACAGTCCAAGTGGTGGTCCGTTTTTTGGTGTTGGCCATTTTGTACAAGAATAAAAAATTGTCAGTCTTTATTACAGTCTTTAATTAATTTCATTTATTTTCAATATCAAATCTGAATTAATTAAGCCTTCAACGCTTTAACCTTACAAACTTTAAAAAGCTTGTATCTGTGTGCAGATTTCGCTACTAAAGCTTTCAATTCTACCAGATTTAACCATGGAGAAAATAAAATTTATTTCCTCCATGATTTAACACATGGTTTAAAATTGTTCATAACATTTTTAAAATGAATCTAAAAAACTAATCAATTTAAACAATTCAACTGTAAATCAAATCCATTTAAATCCACTGGTCCGTAGCTAGGGGGTGTTCCTGGGGGTTCATACGAACCCCCCGTTTTCAGCGACCCCCCCTTTAAAAAACGAGCCCCCACCCTACCAATATCGAACCCTTTTTCCTATTTTCACATCTGTAGCCGGTATTACTACACTCACACTATTCTAAAGCCATCATCCATATCAGTAATATTATTAATAATATGCCAAATACACACTGTTAGAGTGCTGATAGGCTCCACAGGGGCGTTTCCCCTTGACCCCACCGGGACCCTTAGGTGAACCCCCCCTTTAGGAGCACCTGGTTACGCGCCTGATCCACTACCGTATTTTACCAGAATATTGGAATCTCAACAATGAACTTATTTCAGTACACGGTGCATCCTTTCCGAATTGTCTTGGAGTCTGATCCAGGCAACCAAGTTTGCCATTTATATTCTTTCTCTGTCCTTGTTAGATGTGTAATAATGATATTTTGGATTTGGAATTTTTTATGTTGTATTCGATAATCAAATTGTGTCTACAATTCAGCATCTTTTGCTGCAATAGATAATTTCTTTGTAGTCTGTATTCTATGTGTTTTGAAATATAGATACCAATGACAATCTAGCTGAATTAATTGAATATTATTTCACGTCTTCTATCAAGAACATTACATGAATTTAAATTTAAAATGTAATTGTAAGATATACCAGTGACACCAATCTAACACGCTATTTCATGTGATATTTATGCAATGAATTTGTGCCCTGCTAAAATTTGTAAAATTCAATTATGACATCTAAAATTTATTAAATTATGACTCAAAATTTTGTTTTATAAATTGAAAGTCACACATTTGTCTGAATATTGTTATTAGAATTTTTGATATCATCCCTAAAACAATTAAGTTTTTAAAAATTGATGTTTCCATTAAAATTAAACATGTTTGTCACTCGTGTGTTGCACTCTACACAAAATAAAATGACATGCTAAACCTTCTTACTGAACTAGCATTTTTTTACATCAGGAACGTTCCCGAAATGATCCTGTGAAGAATTGAGAGGTACTGGGTCTGAACATTTTACATTCATGATCTCGACAAAACTTATCTCTCAGAAATACTGAAGAAGGAAATGAGGCGTGACACGGCAAAAGCATCAAGTTTTAGGAAAATTCAAAATTGAGTTACTGTTAAAATCATTATACATTTCGTAATCTTTAAAATGAGGGGTCAATTATCAAAATCAGTCATCTATAACTACAGTTATTGGACAAATTATACACAAATTTTCTTTGTATTTAATTATATTTCCTGTGGTTTATTTGCTTATTTCTCAATTTCTCCTGTGCGACAACTTGGTGGTTTTGACTCAAATGTATCCTATGGTGACAGAATAATCCCAGGAACAGACTTAAATTTGACTTGAGTGTATCAAGTAGTTTGAAAAAAAAAATTAATGATAATTGAGGCATGACATGGCAAAACCCCCAATTTGTTGGAAAATTGAAAATTAAGTTATGTTAAAACTATATTACTCTTTCGATAGCTTTAAAATGAGTTGTCAATTATCACAATCGGACATCTACTGTATAACTGAAGTTACTGGACAAAATATACACAAATTTCTTTCGTATTTCTTTATATTTCTTGTTATTATTTGCTTATCTCTCAATAACTTTCTCCACGCCAACTTGGTGGATTTTCCATGACTAGCCTCATTGTGCATTAAGGTTTAAGGTCTATTTATTTGTAATTTAAATGACTATCTATGATAAACTATCTGTTTAAAACAAAATTAAATTTGTTATTTTTATTATTTTAATGAATGTTTTCTTGATTAATGAATTAGGTATGTTATTTATTTTAAATTATGAATTAAATATATATTAAATTGGTTTTAGTTATCTTAAAATTTAATTATATAGAAGGGGAAAAAACAGAAATATGGAAAGGTAATCCAGATTATACAGCAATTAAAAAACACTGTAAATATATAAATTTATCATCAGGGGTCAAGAAGCCTGCCTGTCACGTTTCAAATTCAATTCACTCCCCTTGGATAGCATACAGTGGTACGAAACTTAATTCTTTGCTTACTGAAACAAGCGCCAGTGGTGTCATTTTAAGCCCGCGGCCAATGGAAAATCAAGTTATAATGATATCTACGGTGGCTAAAAATTAATCTATGGGATCTGAACAATATAGGGCTATAATACTTTCTGTAGTTAAGCAAGTTTTAAACCCATCGAAGTTTCAACATACTTCAATATGGCCATTAAATGTAGTTGCTAGTCCATGCCTGTGGGTGCTGTCAATAGTATAAGAAATTCAAAAATGACTTGAAATCTATAGTCAGTTTTTAAAGTTGAAAGTAAACCCTATGGGTACTACAGTACACAGAATAAGAAATTAAACAATGACTTACATGGAATTTAATATAGTTATAGAGTTTTTAAGGTAAAGGGCAGGGATGTAATCATGCAGGCGGAGGTGGGCGGGGCCGCCCACCCTAAAAATGTTCAACCCACCCTAAAGTATATTTTAAGACCTTCCACCCAGCCTAATTTCAACCTACAACCCACCCTAAGCCTTTGAAAAGGTAAAAATACTGTTTTTAGTCATCATGCCACCCACCTTTACATTGTTGCTGGGCCACCCTTGGATTTTTCTAGCTACATCCCTGAAAGGGGACATGCATCCACTACCAAACCCCCCCCCCCCCCCCCCCCCCCCCCCCCCTTTTTATT
>JAOTQE010065287.1:0-17871 GCA_025631205.1 Nesometra sesokonis
ATAATTTATGTCGAAATATTGAATCTTGTCACGATGGCGTATATCTCATTGCTTGGAGTATGCATTATACTTTCTTGTTTTTTTATTCAGTTCTCTCTTCATTTCAAAAATACTGTAAAGGTGTAAATTGCTTCATAACTTTATATAACGCTAGTACAAAACTTGCTAAAATTAAACTTGCACTGTGTGTGTATACTATTAGGTCTAAAAAAAAATGTTTATGTTGCCCAGCCCAAAAGACACAACTTGAAAAATCAGGGTTGCCTTTTTGAAATTGTCAAATTTACAAATTTTTGGCAAACTAAGTAAAATAATCCCAAACGTTTATCCTAAAAAATTGTGCAAAATACATAAAGAATTATCCCAAAATATAATTAGTGGAAATAAAAAAAATATACAGAAATTATACTTATTAAAGTGGCTACTAAAATAGTTTTAAAAATGCTGTGCTTGGTAACATGAAGGTTTTTTTTAGATGTTACAATTACATAAAACCATCAATCTATGTGTAATGTCTTTCTCTTCTCTTTCTGTGAACACTTTTTCAATAAGTTAGCACTAAGAAAGTATAATGCATATTCCAAGCATTAAGATACACGCCATCATGACAGGATTCAATATTTAAACATAAATTATGTCATCATCAGGAATGATGATGACATGAATATCCGAGGGAGTATTCCCCTGGACATTCCTGGTGATGACATAATTTATGTTGAAATATTGAATCCTGCATCTCATTGCTTAGAGTATGCATTATACTTTCTTACGTGAAGTTGACTAGTAGGCCTTTCGGAAGCTAGCACTATATTCACAGAAAGTTCGCTAACTATAAATTGTGGAGTCGTTCAAGGTAGCATCCTGTGACTCACACTATTTCTCTGTTTTACACACCATTTTAGCTTCTAAGTTCTTTTATACATTAAAGACAATTTTAATGTTGTAAAATAGCCGGGGAAGGTTTATGGGGGACCTTCTCTGTCTACCTTTTCAGAAAGTAAAATATCAATATTATTGTCTATTAAACAAAAACTATTCAGCAATCATTATATTGATCCATTAACACGCCTCTGATACTATTTGCAGACATCTAAAGACCAAAAATATCCTGGGGAGTATTACTCTGGACAATCCTAAAACTTTAACTCTATACTTTCCCCCCACCCCTTTACAAAGATTATCCATAGAATCTGCTGTTGTATTTAAACATGCACACAAAATTGCTAGAACTGCAATCTACACAGTATAACAATGTAAATACAAGGTACATTCACTGCAACAAGGGTTTGTAAACATTATAATATAATGTAAAACAGTCGATAAGATTAAATTATTTTTGTATGAAATGTATGTCAGTATCTATCACTTATCAGTTTCTTTTTGTTGTTTTATCTTTGCTGTTTAAAGCTCACTCTAGACTGTCAATTTTCTTTAACAAAAAAACTTTGATATGCTTAACACAAAGGTCTACTAATCAACTTCAAAAGAAATTACAATCTGGGGCAGATCTAGGAGTGTGGTTTGTGGGGGGAGGGCTTTTATCTGGACCTTGGTTTTGACAGGCAAAGAAAAAAAAACCTGTTTGCGATAACAGGCCACTTTGGCACTGGGAGTCCTTATATACAGACACTGTACATCTAATTTTAATTAGTTCATTGTCATTATAGCCCCAACTAAGTTTTGTTTGCCTCAATTTTAAATCCGCCGTTAAAAATACATACAAAAAGCAATGAGATATGTGTTAACGTGACGGGATTCAACATTTCGATATTCATGTCATCATCAGGAATGCATGGTCATGAAGAAATCCCATCATGATCATACATGGTTATGTCCTTACCATATATGGGCTTATGAAAGTTTTTTGTCAAAGACAATTTGATAGTAATGTTGCAGTTTTCATTAATTTACTTCAATAAAGTTTTATTTTTTGATATACCGTAGCCACTAATACAATGCTTGTAGAGTTAGCATGTACAACATACCCTTTTGTAGCCTAATTATAGATAACTATCTTGATCATGAAAATAGGAATAAAGTAGAGGATGTTATGGTTAGTTGATAGAATCTAATTTATTTCCTCCATGATAGAAACAACACCACACATGCCAGGAATACATATCCTTGGGAAGACCTATTTCACAGTAGTCATTTTAATCAAATTGCTAGTATTGTACAATAAAAAATGGATTTAAACAAATCAAATATTAAATAAATAAAAATATCATGTTACATTGCCATATTAAATAAAAATTAAAACAACACAAATAACCACTTTGGAGTAAAATGCTAGTCACAAGAGATAAATCAGTAATTTAACTTAAAGATAATAACTTATGATGCTACACATGGCTTGCTGTGCAAATCAACGTTTGTTTCACATGTCCAGCTGTGGAAGTAAGTTAACATTGTTGTTAACACTTTAAATATTTGTAGATTTTAAAGAAAATTGATTAATAAAAAAAAATCATTCAGAGGTACAGTATAGACAACTCAATGGTCTACTTGTTCTCAATTTGAGTTCAAGAGGCCCTGGGTTCGACTCACAACGTGGCCTTTTATACCTTCAAGAGTTTCATTTATCTTTTAAAACTAGAGATAATCTTTAAAGAAAATTACCACGATTGATTATCACCAGTTCATTGGTTTAGTGGTATAATTCTCACTTCAGTTTCAATTAAATTAATGGTTATTTAAAAACTTTATAGAATAGAATTTTATACAATTTAGCTCGAATCAACCTTGGACCATTAAAAACCTCAAGTTCATTTTGCAACTCTACAAAAAGTACTTTCTTCTCAGCTGTTTAGATTAGATGGGGACCAGTTAAGACTTGCTCTAAACTCACCTTAACAATTACCTGGTTCCTTATGTCCCATAACGAATTCCAATACAAGATGGGGACCAGTCATGCTTTCACTAAGCCCACCCTAAGGCCCATAAAAAAAGTTTATCACCTTAAAAGAGCATAAAAACTGATGAGGTTGGGAGGTGTTTTTTTTTGCCAGCACAATTTTGGTAGATAAATTAACCATTCCAATGGATGATTGGGCACAAAAACAGAATCCGATTGTCCAATGAATGGAGCCAATCGCGGTCTGTTGGCCCGATCGTCTGTCACCCACTTCATCAACAACATTTAAAAAGAACTGAGCAATCATTTCTGAAAATAAACAGCTTCTGTGCACTCACTAACTCTTAACGTTTGACTTCAATTTAGAAGTGTGGCTTGAGTACCAAGTCAAAGTCAATCATTGATAAGGCCAAATTAAAAAAAAATATACTTGTCATGATTCAATTCATGAATAAATTTCATAGGAGAAAGAACGGTTTTATTTTGTATTATTTCAGCATAGGTTTATATGATCATGGATTGGATCAACGATTTTATTTATTTATTTATAAAAATAACATTTCGTTAATGATTGATTCCAATTTCAGGTAAACCTTGGAACCTACAGACTGTAACTTACACAAACATACACTTACCTCAAGTTATCTACAAAAAAAAAACAGACTGTCATATCACACAGGTTACAGATGATTGGGTCCACAGGTCCCAATCGTCCATACAGACCCGGTCGTCACTGGGCCCGAACATCTTTATTTGAATGGTAAATGGGTAATTAGACAAAGTACAATTTGCTAATTCATAGCATCATGATATTTTTGAACTTCTTTATGTAATTAATTAAATGAACAAATATAAATAAAAATGTTCAAAGTTTTGGTTTTAGTATATAAAAAAAAAATGTTTGGAATGAGATGTTAATAATCGTCGAGTTGGGCCCGATCGTCCATACGATCATAGGATCGAACGTCTCTATGTGAACCTAATCGTTTGGGCATGATCGTCCGTGGGGCTAATCGTTTGTCACCCCAGCAGCACACATACAGTCACTAGACGTACGTAGCCAGGGCCAGGCCTAGCCCACCCACCCAGCCCAGCTAGCTAGGGCCAGGCCTAGAGAGAAGGCTAATTTACGGTTTATTTTTGTTACTGTACCTTCTTCTGAACAGTGGTGACGAACAGTTTGACAATTCTTTACATATCTACTCATGAGGATTTAGGATTTCAGAGATAGTACTGTGCAAAAAGTAAAACAATCACATTTCTTGTGAGAACTTCCGTTGTAAAATCTCGTGACCCTTTCAATTCTTCGTCTTTGTTGTGTGTCATGTTCGTTCAAGCGTGAAATGTGTAAGCTTAAAATTTCTAACAATATTTTTTAAACTCCTACAATAATGTTGATTTCAAAGGCAAATGCACAATTTGCTAAATTAAAATTAGATTTTAAAAAGAAAAATATTACATTTCCTATATTTAACATCTTAGTATTTTATTGTGATAAAATTTATTTCTCTATATATTTATTAATTTATGTAAGAATTAGCAGACGTTTCTTCATCTGGAAAAGGGAGTTCGAGGAAAACTTTTTGCCAAATCATACTTTATTACTGTTGCAAAATCCCATTAGGACATTGTCAAACAATTTATTCCATTAACATTTAGGTTTAATTGTATTTTATTTACAGTTATCGACTTTGTGAACCATATTCCTAGCGTACCTTCCTAGCAAGACCTGGCTAGGCCTACCTTAGGCAAGGCTAGGCGAGAGTAGGTGGCGAAGTTACTTGATTCACCCGGACCGTGGCGGTAGACCTACCTAGGCACACCTAGCAATACTACTACACACAAGGGTAACCCCACACCAAGACGACTGATCGACGTTCATTATGAGTGCACAAGAGGAATTAGGTAAACATTGATTGATTGCGGCAATATAACACTATATTTACGTTATTCATCAT
This sequence comes from Nesometra sesokonis, assembly GCA_025631205.1. Classification (NCBI taxonomy): domain Eukaryota; kingdom Metazoa; phylum Echinodermata; class Crinoidea; order Comatulida; family Antedonidae; genus Nesometra; species Nesometra sesokonis. The sequence continues at coordinate 4,813 of JAOTQE010065287.1, forward strand.
AGCATTCGAAGTTGAAATTGAGTATTGAAGACAGATTTAAAAAACAATAGGTTGAAATTGATCAGATTATGAAAATTAAAATAAAAATACTTTTCAAAAACTTGTAAAATCAAAACTGGTTGTTAAAATTGTTCGGAATGTTTAAAACAGTATTAAACATATTGTGTCGTATACCCATTGTTTACAGGCTCTTATGTTTCATTTATAATTTTACTTCTTCTTTGCCAAGCTTTTTTTTAAGGTAGGATTTACATACTTTATCGAATGCTATACTTATATCTTTACTATTTCTATAAAATTTGTAAGTATCATTGCCGAGCATGAGTCGTGTTTTAGTATTTATTGTTAATATCAGGGCGCCCAAGCTGCAAAATCAGAAATCCTGGAGATTTTTTCGACAATGGTTTTTAACTGTTTTTGGGTACTATACAGGCACCTAAAAGTGAAATCTTATAAACAACAATGCTTTGATTGTTACAAATACCAGTGGTTTACTATCAAGTGTTGCTATATTAAGTACAATTCTTGACAAAGAACTTTCAAAACACCATTATTGTTCAAATAAATGAAAAAAACACTACATATTTTTGCATTTACAATTTTTACTTTAAAACTAAAATTCCTGGAGATAATCATGAAAAATTCAAATTCCTGGAGAAAGTTGTGTATTTTCTGGAGCCCTGGAGATCAAGTGAAATTCCTGGAGACTCCAGGCTAATCCTGGAGACTTGGGAGCTCTGTAATATTATTATGCATTTATTTGTCTGAAGAAATATGTGAGAGTTAATTGCACATTCAAATCACTGCAGCCCCTAGAACGATTTAATGGTTCTGGGTCTGGACAGTAGCATTCTGGCTCCATGACAAGAAATCTATCCATAGAAAAACTGATGAAAAAGTATCTAATTTTTGCTAGTTTCTTTACTAAAAATACTACAGATGGCTTAATCACAAACAGGTTCTGCATACAATCAAGAGTTTTAAAGTCAGTGTTATAAATGTGTGTGGTCAATTTTCTCAAGTATGTCTATTGTAAATTCCACGTAACAGGAGTATAAAAATATGGATTACAACTTATTAAAACGAATGTTTTGACATCAAACAAATAATAAATTGGAAAAGAAACACAACGGTTTTAATCTTCATGTTGTAGTCAACATACTACATTTATTTACAAAAAAATGGTGGCCTTACGGCCCCATACTAACAGACATGTTTCGGTGTACCTACCACCTTCCTCAGTTAACATGTATTTGATAGCTAACATTCTATTTATACCAGTGGCTAAATACTGTTTATTGTTGCCTACTGGTCCATAACCATGATCAAATACTTGAATAAATTTAAGTAAATTAGGCAAAGTGGCTATTACTAAGACTATACGTAGCTTAAAGGGACAGCGTTAAATTTACATGGTAAAAGCTGTTTGTCAAGAGAAGGTTTCTCCCATTTGATATGCATGGCCTCCTTGATCTTAAGGGCCACCGTAGTTCGGGCGGAGTTTAACACAGTGAAACAACTCTCATTGGCTAATTGAGAGAACTTGTAACCTTATTAAAACCAATTACAATGCAAACAAGTGAAATGCGGTCTTAATCCGGATTGGGTATAATATTCAATTTTATTTAAACATTTTGTCGTTTTATGTTTATTTATGCAGATGGCTTCTCCTTGTTTACTTTTTAAAAATTATCAACAAAAACTAAAACATAAGAAGTCTCAAAAACCTGATTCTGAACCATAACTGCTGCATCAACTGCTCCCATGCTCAAAATACAGTATTATTTAAATTACTTAAATTATTGTTCTCTACTTTCAGCTTTGCTAGAACGTGTATTTTTACGTGTTGGGTCTGCAACAACTGACGAAGAACTTGAAAAATTTGTCAACAGATTTCTGCCTCCAATTCTACTCAAACTTGCAAGCACACATGATGGTGTTCGCAAGAAGGTAATGAAATTTACTTTGGTAAAATATTTGGGGCATGTCATGTTGCAAAGTTAGTTGTAATATGAGGGGTATCAAAATCAGAAATCTATATCCAAAGTTATTGAACAAACTAAACAAAAGGTTCCTTTGTAGTTTTTTTGTTTAATTGCTTATTTTCTCAATAAATTCCTGTGCAACTGTTTGTTGTTTTTTTCATGGCTTGCCTCATTTGAGAGTATTCCTTTCAAAATACTGTTTCGTTAAAAAAAAATGTTGATTTATTTCAAGACAGGGATGGATCCAGGATCCAGCAAAAAAGGGGGGGGGGGGCGCACTTTCTCAGGTCCGGGTGGGTGTGGTTCCCTGTTTTGATTATGACATGCAAAAAAAAGCAAATGTTATTTTCCATTTTTACATGTTTTGTGTCGCGTTTACCTTTAGCAGGGCCAATATGTATGTCTATTTTTTATTTTAGGGTTAATTTTGACCCGGTGTTCCTAATATAAGGTGGGGAGGGGTGTTCAACTATGTTTTACCAATAATAGGGTGGGGGAGCTCTGGTTATGCACCCCATTAAATCTGCCCCTGCAAGAAATTACTATTTTGTCTTTATTCTCCAACAGGTCATACAGTTACTGGCACATATCAACAAACGATTAAAAAGCAGACCTCAAGTACAACTGCCGATGGAGTCTCTACTTAATCAGTATAAGGACCCTGCTAGTAGCTCATTTGTTAAAGTAAGGAACAGTTAAAACCATGAAAGGGCTTATTAACCATGCATTTGTTGGATCAACCTGTTAATTCCATTTAGGACCATATTATGATTACAATTGTATTTAATATATTTATAAACCATTTCGGTCCTGTATAGTTATACTTTAAACCAAAATACTCGCAATGGTGTGTGTAGTACATATTCATCCGTATCCTGGACATCTTCAGACGATTAAATTCCTCCTCTATGTTAGAATCTATACGAAGGCCTATAGCGCCACTATAGGTGGCGACGATTGAATGTCTCCTCTATGTTAGAATCCATACGAAAGGCTGTAGCGCCAAGTGGCGCTCTAGCCCTTTGTATGAGTTGTAATCATAATATGGCTTATTAATAACATATTAAAAAATGTTTAAGCAGCAGTCCTTGGAGTGGCATTCACTTGACATTTTGCATCCATTTATTACCATCGTTTTGTTCTATAGACGTGACAGCATATTAAAATATTTATACTTGTTCATTCAAAGTTTTTAATTTTTTTCAGAATTTCACGATTATGTATTTAAAAGATGGTTACAATCGATTGCCAAATGAGAAGAAAGGTGTTCTTGTAGGCTCTCTCATATTTTGTCTAGATAACCAGCCAGTACATCAACAGTATCTGTAAGTACACAAGGGAATCCAATGGTTATACCATGGGTGTCATTTTGAAAATGTACAGGAGGTGGAAATTAATTATAGGTGTAGGGAATTAAGTCCATGAATTTTGGGATGGTGGTCATGTCCCATTTCTTTATCTGAAAATCTATTACAGCTATATTATATAAGGATTTAAGTCAATGTTGAGATTGGCTGTCAACTGTAGTAGCCATAGATGTCTTGTTACAGACTGAAATATGTATCTTGCTTATTAGTAGGTGGAAAATATTTGTCTATAAATTTTACAGATTCCATAAGACTAGATTTAGTTGGATGAAAATTCCTTATAGGTTGATTTCGAACTTTGCTGATTTAAAATAACATCACCTGCTATATAATTAGTTCTTTCGATATTTCTGTTGATCTGTCTGTGTGTCCGTTTCTGTGTTTTCATCTATTTCGTGTATATCTAAAAAACAGCTGGTCAGATGCATTTCAAAATTTAGAGTGTATATGTTAAGGTTTTTTCTATCCATGGTACCTGTTAACAATAGATTCAGAATAGCAGTTTCCAGAATTGTAATATATATGGTGGTGGCAGAACATTTTGTAAAGTAAATTGACTTTCAACTGGTTTTTTTGTGATTTCCCATCAAGGTATCGTCTGTTACACGGGTATATCAAGACATACACACTTATTCTTAATCTGTGTATACATTTATTTCAAGTTAGAATTATGCCAGTCACCGTAAATTTTACCATACCAAATATATATATTATTCGTAACCATTATTAATATTGTATCGAAACGTAATATATCGTCATTACATAGCAATAAAACATATCACCCAAATGTCCGGTGTCCAAAGAGGCCTCATTATCACCATGCAAGATTGCAGTGCTCAGAGTTCCTAACGTTAAACTGGACCCTTCACAACTATCTTCCGTTCCAAAATCCAGAACACCAAACAGCAACAATTTCAAGTCAGGAATGAACCAACTGGCATTCAACAAGCTATCGGTACCATAATCATAACGGGCAGGAGGCCACATAAATACCAAACATTTCACAATAAAATCTTATCTCAATTATAAGAGTTAAATTAAAAATATTATATTAGATCTACTGACAACTAAATCTATACTCACAGTTGTACAGTTTACAGCTAACACATAGTATAGTCAGTATGCAGTACCCTCGGCTACGAGCAACGGTCTACTCAAACTTAAACGGTCTACAACGCCTATCGTAAATTCATGCATATATCGGCTCCCGAACAACAGTAAAGTTTCGACCATCGCCGTATTAATTCAATGCACGAATCAGGCTTCCAATAACAAATATAGTTTCAACCAAACACCGTATAACTCAATGCGTCTATCGGTATAACACCGTACTGACTAACAAAACAAACAAAACGAAGCTCACAAGGAACTCCGAACTGTTAACTAGCGAGTACATATGAGTATAACATGCCACCTGTGCATTTAAACAACGGCATGAAATACGCTCCATGTAGAATCCATGTGACATCGTCAAAAGGATTTGTTAAACGTTTCTAACAGTTACAGTAGAAATACTACTTGAACTAGAAGCACTCGGAGAGCGTAAACCTCGGAGAGCTTAAAATCCTTGGAATACAGCTTAAACCTTTTACAATTTCTGTACACTCTGTTCTTCTTTTTGCAGAATTATTGAGTGTTTACTACAAAGTAACTGTACTGCGTTGATTTGTTTTTTTTCAATGAGGAACTTTTTAAAAACTGTGTAGAAATTAAAAGTAAAGGTGACGGTGATCTGGCTAATTATTTCCTTTATGAAAAATCAGTGTAGCGTGAAGTCCCATTTCAGATTGTACACTGGACACCATATTGTTTTTCGTAGGCCCCCACATGTGCATTCGACTACAGATCTTCAGTAAAATTCAATCAATTGTTCATGGGTCATTTCCAAACTTCCCTAAAAATTTTGTCAGAATCTGTCAATTGTCATAGTGCTTTATATTTTGATTTTTTTTATGTTTACAAATATTACTTTTTTGTGAACATCAGAATTCTGAAATCAATGTTTGATGTGATCTGTTCTGGGAACTTGAAACACAATTCATTGATCTCCTTTCATTGTAACTGCAGTCATTTTCTTGGTGAAAATATGACTTTCATGTTTTTGAAATCAATAATTAATTATTCATTTTATGTTAATTGAATCAATAAAATTTGAAAACAAAACTTTTTTAATTAGCGCATTAATATGATTTTTATAGTTGGACTAACTTTCAGTTACAATTTTCTGAAAAAAATGAAAACAAAACTATTTTTAATTTGCACATTAATTTGTTTTTTTATACTTAGACCAACTTTCAATCACGTTTTTTTTTTAAACTTCCCCCTTATATACTTCTTTTACACTTGGTGAAACATATACAATAGTATATTCAGATCCTTTCATGTAAAATATTATTTTTGAATAATTTTAATCGTTCCATTAGATAACATATATATCTGTAAAAAAAAAACCTGATTGTTTTATCTCTACAGAGCAGGTCACAAATGTGGCTGACCAAAGTTAAAGGAGAGGGAGTCTGTGTTTATGTACATTTTTGTAGTCTAAATTTATCTGCTGTCACAGTAGTCTACATCCAGCAGAAAATGTTTACGCATACCAAAATTCTGTATAGTACTACTAGTCTGGGCAGTGTCTGGATATCATACACCTCATTAAAGCTCTGTTCACATGACAAGGAGGTCATCTTGAATAAGCTCTTTATCAGATAATACCAGAGTTAATGTGACTGTGTGTACGGAAGTACCAACTCCGATCATAAGATTAGCGAAAATTTTATCTCTGGGATGCAATGGTGTTATGTAGGTAATCATGTTGTAAGGTGTTGTAGGTATTATGTTGAAAAATGCGCTAATTTTTAGTAGTAGAAGAATAAAAATAGAAATCAAATCTCTCTCACAATCGAATGATACATCCATCCATATTTTCTTTCTTTAATTTATTTGTTTTTGCATCACATCATAAACTTTCAGGACCAAAAACCCTGGCAGGCAGTGGCAATCTAAGAGGTAGGCCACTGCACATACATTAAACTTTACACCTACATATTACATTATATATGGATCAAGAGAAATTTAATGCAATAACATAAAATACAAAAAAACTTTTTTTGTTTGACTGCTTCACACCCTTAGGGCCTGTTTGGGTCAGTATTTTCAGTGTTTTAAACCGTTATTTACCGGTAAAAAAATCTCGGATTCACCCTGACAGCATGCAGGGAAAGGCTGGCAATAGAATATTATTGTCAAATTTTAAAAACTTTTTAATTTGAAGATATAGTTTTTAATACTATTTTTGAAATGATTTTTGAATAATTATATTAATTTTTTTCCAGGCTTTTACAGATGATAGTATCAGCATTACCATATATTGAGATTCCAAAAGATACCAAAAAGAAAGAAACTCTGTTACCAATGTCAGGAAACACAGAGGTGTGCACACTGATGCTAGACTTCATGCTTGACTACCTACTGTTACCATATACATTCACGTAAGTATAGAGTTTTGCACCCCTTTTACACTGCCAACAAAATTGCGGAATCATACGAATAATTGCGGGATCGATTTGCAGTGTAAACAGCGTAAAAAGTCAATTGCGTGGTGAAGCTTCCTGGGACTGTCCCACAACATCGAAGCGAAATGCATTCAGCTTCGATCAATTCCGGAACGAATGGTTTAGCATCCTTTTTCACTAGGCAATAAAGTTTACTCAACATTATATTTAATATAAAATAATTTGTTTTGTATGTTAGTTTTATGATTTTAGTATACTATTTCATTGAAAAACGTGTAATTAAGGCTCTGAACATTGCTGAACAATCGCGACTTGGCGGCGGTTAGAGCAGTGTAAACGGAGTCACTGTAGTTCAACCGGATTCATCCCGCAATAACTGATCCGGTGTAAAGGGAAACTCATTCCGCAATTGTTGCGGGGGTCGTCCCGGAATTGTTTTTCATCTTGCAGTGTAAAAGGGCCCATTACAGGGCTCCCAAGTCTCCAGGATTAACCTTCAGTCTCCAGGGAATTTGGCTTCATCTACCGGAAATACTCAGTTTTTTCCAGAAATTTGAAATTCTTATGATTACCTCCAGGATTTTTAGTAAAGTAGCTGAATTTATTTAGTGATTTTTTATTTACTTGGTCACTAAATGGTATTTTGAAAATCTTTTTTGTCAATAATTATACTAAATAGCAACGTTTTTATTTGTAATTATCAAAGCATTTGTGTATATGATTTTACTTTTAGAGGTTTTTATAGTACCCAAAACAGCAAAACATCCCTAACTGAATAAAAATCCAGGATTTCTGGTTTTCCAACTTGGGAACTTTGGTATTTAGAGTTCTACATAGTAGTGGGAACTAGAGTGGAAACTCACTATTCTTGCAATGGATTATTTTTGTGCCTATTTGGAGACTTATCTCCATATCAGCAAAAATTATGAGTAAATTTCCAGTAGCCATTGGCGACTTGGCGAATGGTTAGAGTGAGCATAGGTATAAGTATTCTAATTTTCAACTGCTGGATCAAAGTTTGTCAGAACAAGAGTTATGGATCAAAGCTCATGCTATGCTCTATGTCAGAGAACAGAGTTCATCTGTTGAATCGCCTTTGTATTGAATAACTGCTCCCACATATGGGTGAGTGGTGCAATCTAAAGGATTGTCTTGTTTTTTATCTTTTAGTTTAGTGCCACCAGATCAACCCTCAACAGCAGCTGCTTCCACACCCAGACTTGTCACTGCTGCTGCAGGAGAGGCTACAAACACCTTAAAGTTGAATGTACCACCTAGTCTTAGCACCAATGCCCTGAAAAAAGTGATTGGGGATAGGATCTCTGATGGTCAGGATATTGAACTGGTGAGTACAAAAGTTTTTTTTAGACCCAGCCAATGATGGCTCACTTAATCCTGCATATACCCTTTGAAAAAAAATAAAATAACACTGTTAACATGGTAGATAATGGTAGTGACAAGGTAAACCCTATAATAACTACCTTATCAACGGATACTACCAAGGATATTGTCGGCAATCCTCTACATGTACATAAGAAAATACAGCGATTGATTAGAATAAACCTTAAGGCATTTATAACATCAACAGATAGAGTAATTATATACTATCTTACTACGTAGTTCTTTCTGGTGCTAGGTAGATATTCCTAGTAAATTAACATGGTGGACGTACCTAGTAAGAGGGTGTTATTTTTTTTAAATGGTAAGTTCAGGTTTCTGCAACATGAAAATTATGAGTGTGTAATACGGTGAAGCGAGAAGACTGAGTTCTGTGGTCAATGGAGCATGAAAATGTAAACATGTCTATGTGTTGTGGAGGACTATAAGTCGGGCATTCATTGCGTCGTGCATCGGTCTTACGACGGTTGCACGACTAAACTGTCACTCCCTGTTTATTTTGTTTCCGGATGCGATGACAGTCTTCTACTCGTCGCCTGACGGTTTTTATTGATTCAACAGGGAAATCAGTAAAAAAAACACCGTCGGCCGACAAGTAGAAGACTGTCATCACCTCTCGAAACCACAAACACAGGGAGCGATGTTTTAGTTGTGCGACCGTTGCACAACGCAGTGAGTGCCCGGCTTTAGCCCTACATCTTTACTCTTGATTAAAGCATTATTTTACCGTACTGAAAACTTCATTACTGTTTTGAGAAATTTATAAATCATGAAAATTATATATACTGTTTCGAAAATACCACTTTTTAAATTACAAATTTTAACCCTTTGAACCCGAAAGGCCGGAATACTGGCCATGCTCTTACATTGTTATAACCCGAAAGGCTGGTTTTGCGGCTTTCAGATCAGGTGGTCTACTACGGGGTGATCACATGATTGTTTACCCCATATGACCCAGATTTGTGACATCATCATTTTGAGAATGTTTGACAGTTGTGTAAAGTGATTTTCTAAAAAAAAAGTTATTTACATTAGAATGTTTTGAAAATAAATTCCGATTATGCTTTGAGACTTGTATTGGATGATTTTCAAGAAGATATTAACACTAACGAGTATGGAGGTAGTGACTTAGAAAGCGAAAGTGAGTTAAATAGTGTAGTTTTTAGCCCAATGCCTAGCCTAGCTAGCCTCTCTTCGGATGAACATGATAGCGATGATTTTCCGGGGGATTGGTTGCTGTTGCACGGGGAGTGGATATTCGTAGTAGTAGTAGCGATAGCGACATGGGTGGGGGTGGGGAAAATGGTCGTCAAGGGCATGGTCTTCATCGGTTATTTGGAATCAAATTGATGGGCTAACTGGCATACAAATGTTACATATTGGCAATAATTTAAGTCAAACACACACTAGTCATAATTACAAATATGTTTTATTCAATAAAATACATCTGTATACACAGGTCAGACATATAACAGTGTATGATGAATTTGTTAAAATATGCATATTTTGTCCAAATAACTCAGGGTCAGTTGGGCATTACATGTAAAATATCTCAGGGTTCAAAGGGTTAAGGGCTAAGAATACATATTTTGTTGATGTTTACAGTGGATAGGAATACTCAAGTTTGTTATTGTCATAGAAACAGGACGGGAGTATAAAAGTTGCACACTTTGTGAGAAAATGGCCGGGGCTTACCTAAATGCCATCGACCTGCATAAACTCTGTAATATTTTAAATTATTCACAATGTCTCAGGATAATAATAATTGTGCAGCGCTATACTTGGCAATAAGTTCTATATAACTGTCACATATTATTATTATAATTATTATATATTTCTGTCACTATCTTTACTGGCATTTTGAGTTATTTTGATTGATCCATTAAACAAAATGTAGTAGCTGTACCCTTGACTAAGCATTACAGTATCATATACGCCTTTCATACAGAACTGTAAAATGGGAAATTGCGGTATAATTCGCGAATGCCGGCTTTGGTATGAAAGGAAACTTTCCCATCAATGCCGTCACAGTGCCAGCATTCGTTAGACCGCCTCAAACTCTAGACATACTACCGTTATATTACCATTACTGGTTTAGGCCGGATATATGTGAAAGGATCCACTGTATAAAGCCGACTTATGCAGTGAAGTAGAGCTAAACAAAGATCAAAGTTGGAAAAATTTGTAAAAACAGCGCCTCTTTTAATTAAGACTGCCAATTTCATGCCTTTCCATTGGACCCTTCCATACAGGAAACCATCATACCGAAATTTGACCTTCTGTTTGAAAGGGTTTAGACTGGATATAATGCCGGCCTGGTTGCGGTATTTTCTGTGTGAAAGTTGCTATATTTTGCTGCGATTTTCAAGGGCTGGTCTTATTTGAGGACTTTTATTAATTTAAACAATAGCCATGGTTATAATAAAAATTAATGTTTCTTTTTCTTCTGTAGAGGAAAGTTGGTATTGTTAAATTTCTGGGTGCCGAGATTCTTCCAGTAAACAGTGTAATATGCCATATGATTGTAGCTTCAGCAGACACACGTTACAAGTTAGTATTTACCAGTTTATTTTAGGCCAATAAAAGTAAAAATACATTTATTCTTTATATTGGATTATTCAAAAGAAATTCAACATAAGACAGAACCTGAATTAATGTGTGATGATTATTTATTTGTTGGACAACAAGGCTATTTGAGATAACTTAAAACTATATAATTTTTAAATTATTATGTTTTTCAGAGTTGTAACTGGAGCAGAAATTTTATTAAAACGCTTTCAAAGGTTAGATATTCATCCAACTTTCGCACTTAATACATGAGTCTCATGCATGCAGGGACAGTAGAAAGATTTATTAATTGGTACAACAGGAGAGTTTCCTTAAGTTACACCAATGGCTGCCGTTGTTGGGGTTTCTAAAATTTCACTATCATTCTTTTTATATGTTCCTTTAGCAAGGCCTAATCCATGAATTTGCAAAAGTGAAAGAAGTGGTTTACATAATAAAGTCATGGTACTTAACCCAACCATAGTGAGCTGAGGTGGGCAAAATTTTGAATTTGGAACTTCTAGATGCTCAGAAATGGCACTGTTTTATGGTAAAAATGCTTATTACAACTTACAACTTAAATGTAATTGAGACAACAATTCAACTGCAAAATATTGGTACGGCAACTGCTGTACCGCTTCCACTGCCTCTTCCATGATGACATATTCCATGTACTATACATTGCTTCTTCTCACGCATGGGGAAGAATTTGTAGAAATTACTATAGGCCCAGTATAGAGTACTCAAACTGTTTCTAGACTTTTGTACGTCTAGTCTAGCCTCAGGCAAATCTTATTTTGTTATGATACCATGCCTGGTTTTACCCTTATAATATTGGATGCCTTACAGTATTTGCAAAGGGAACTTTGCTAGAAATGTCAACTGTCAAATGTCAGGTCTATCCTAGACAAATCTGAATATTTTTATCCAGCTTAGCCCACTACTAGTCAAGGTGTATAAGGCCTAGCCAAGTTGTACGTTGAGGGTATGAATTATAATTCCTATTTTTTGCCAAACTACATTATTATTAACTTTAACCTTAGTATCACGATAAGCTCAACCCCTTTTGTGAACGAATCGAACCTCACATGTGGCGTAATTACGTAAAGCATCACTAACATTCTCCCGAGCACATTTAATCCGGAAATTACAGTGGTTGTTTAACACAAGTGCTTCTACTTATAAATAAAGTATGACGTTAAAGTTTAAGGTTAACGTATTTTGGTGAAAACTGCCTATTTATAATGACGATCGGGCCTAGTCGATTGGGCCCACATAGAGATGATAGGGCCCACGGACGATCGGGCCTAGTCCATAGGGCCCACATAGAGATGATAAAGCCCACGGACGATCGGGCCTAGTCGATAGGGCACACATAGAGATGATAGGGCCCACGGACGATCGGGCCTAGTCGATTGGGCCCACATAGAGATGATTGGGCCCCTTATCATATGGACAATCGGGCCCAACTAGACGATTATTAAAACCTCATTTCAAACATCATTTTTTATAAATACTAAAACCAAAACATTGAACATACAGTACATTTATTCATTTGTTCATTTAATTACAAAAAAGATGTTTTTACTTGATCAGTTGACCTACACATCATTCAAATAATGACGTTTGGGCCAAGCAATTGTCGCCGCCAAGATGATGGGGCCCGTTTTAATGGATGATCGGGCCCATTTAAACTTGTCTGATCATCTTGGGCCCAATCATCCATAGGCCCAATCGCCTATAACCTTTGTAATATAGCAATGATGAACAATAACATGTTCTTAAATTTTCTAGTGATGTAGATTGGAATGATACGGATTTGGTAGATAAACTCTACGAGTTATTTCTCGGTCCAGAGGCAACTGATAAATTGGTGAGTATTAAGGAATTCTATTTGCTTTAGATTTGGTCTTCAGTTATGAAGTGGCATTATTATTGGAATATAAAAATAGCTATTCTGCTATACATTCTGTTATTGAAAATTTATGCCATCAACTAAAAAATGGGGCAAGACATGGCAAAACCATCAAGTTGTCGCAAAATATCAAAACAGAGGTAATAATAAATCCCTATTCTACTTTTTATAAGCTTTCAAATGAGGGGTCATTTGTCAGAATCGGACATATATAACCAAAGTTATGGGACAAAATATACAAAAATTTCTCTTGTATTGCTTTATATTTCCTGTTGTTTATTTGCTCTTATCTCAATAACTTCCTGTGCGACAACTTGGTGGGTTTGCCATGCCTT
>JAOTQE010065298.1:5464-17870 GCA_025631205.1 Nesometra sesokonis
CCTCATTATTAGGGTACTATAAAGTGAAAATACATGGTCTACCTCATTATTAGGGTACTATAAAGTGAAAATACATGGTCTACCTCATTATTAGGGTACTATAAAGTGAAAATACATGTTCTACCTCATTATTAGGGTACTATAAAGTGAAAATACATGGTCTACCTCATTATTATAATCAGATTAAGAGGTTCTTAATGTGAGTTATATAATAATTATTAATTTTCTCTTAAATACTGTATAATTTATCCTATAATTTAAGAGGATTTTTTAGGGCTCAAGTATATAATATACGAGTTCAATTGTATGCCTATCGTCTGTACTCCATATATATCTACCCTTTAAGGTACGGTATATATTTCAACATCTATATGCATGCCTATACCTCTACTGGACACGTATTGATACTTTCAACAAAGTATAGACTAATAGAGTAAAGAATTAATTAAACACGTAGGTAAAGCCGGGTACTCACTGCGTACGACGGTCGCACGACTACTGTCGCTCCCTGTGTGTGTGGTTTCCAGACGGGATGAGTCTTCTACTCGTCGGCCGACGGTTTTTGAGTAATTTCCATGTTGAATTACTAAAAAAAACGTTGGTCGACGAGTAGAAGAGGGTCATCGGGTTGGAAACCACCCACACAGGGACGGTTTAGTCGTACGACCGTCGCACGGCGACGCAATGAGTGCCCGGCGTAAAATAGACAAACATATGATGCAACTCACCCCGGCTCTATTTCTTCTAAACTAAAAACTTTCTACGCTGCAACCTTCTACAACAAAGGATGAAACACAAATCAAAAACCTAGCAACATCCCCCACCGTTTAAAGGGATTTCGGACGAATAAAATCAGCTGATTACACTTTCTTTGATGATCGCTTTACTCGAATAGAATAACAATGTAATCAACCATACTGCTTTTGTGTTTGGGTTAATCTAGGCATAGACAAACGAAACGTTCCAAACGTAGTAAAATCAATAATTGACAAACCAATCGTTTCGTTGACACGGATTGTTCGGTCAGATGGTCCGAATAATAATGGACATCAATATTGCAGCATTAAAAAGATTGTCAAAATGATGGCGTGTATATCTCAAAATTAGTAAAGCTTTCAACTATAAAAAAAAATAGTAGGCCTACTATAAAATGTAGGTGCACTTATGTATGTGGTGAATTAACAAATGTAGTGTATATTAACAAACAAACAGTTTTGGGAGGGTGAAAAATGAGTTCACATTTCAGTACCACAAAATATATTATTTATCCTATTTAAATCCAAAAACTGTTTAACAAAAGTAGTGTAACAGTTTTGGGAGGGTCAAACATGAGTTCACATTTCAGTACAATTTTGGGATGGTGAAAACATGAGTTCACATTTGAGTACTACAAAATATATTATATATTTTAGTCGAAAAAAAAACACTTTTAACAACTAACAACAGTTTCGGGAGGGTGAAACATGTGTTCACATTTCAGTACTACAAAATATATTATATATCCTATTTAAATCGAAAAACAGTTTAACAAATGTAGTGTAACAGTTTTGGGAAGGTCAAACATGAGTTCACATTTCAGTACTACAAAGTGACTATTTAAATCGAAAAAAAAATTTTCGGTCACTTTCGGTCTTGAATGATATCGATTGGTCACATCGTCTCTCAATTGGATGGTTGGCAGGGGCGGGTCTAAGATTGTCTGAAAGAGGGGCCGCACAGGGAGCACTATTTCCGGAGTGGTGGGCATGTTAACTGTTTTAAATAATTTGATCAGCGCAAAAAATATCGTTAGCCCATAGGCCTATGATTTATTTTACATGGTTCCGACTGCCTTCTGTTCCAATTGTCTGAAACTTGTGTTTTATTTTTGGGGGAAATTAGAGGGGGCATGCAACATAAGAGGGGGCATACTGTACGCCTACGTGGACGAGATTAGGCGGGGCGCGGCCGGATGCGGCCCCTCTATATCAGCCCCTGGTCCTACTTTTGGATTGAATCGTCTTTGGTAGGCCTCTTTTTAAGCAGGCATAATATTTGCCTACTTCCATCATATTATTGGGGGATGAACTGTATTATTATGCATTTTTGGTAGATTTGGCTTTCCATAACAAGATGCCCTTTCACTTGTCAAAAAAACTTCACTTCAATACAGTAATGTCGGTTTGTTAATTCAGTCAGTCGGTTGGTGGTTGGTCATCTAATACCGTATAGTTTTGGATAATAGGACGCCATTGGGGAAACGGGATGCAATCCCAATCATCGGATTTTGACAAGCAAAAAAAACAATACTCGCACTTTGAGCCTCTTTGTGATTGAGTAGGCCTAAGGCTTCACTATGGTCCTTTTCCTCTGACGTTATACCTCTTTAATCCGAGATGTCCACTAATCAACTTCAAGTAAGAAAATATAACATATAGACATACTCCAAGCAATGAGATACACGCCATCGTGACAGGATTCAATATTTCTACATAAATTATGTCATCATCAGTTATTGCTGGAATTATACTTTCTTATTCTACTTTCACTCATGTGTTCATTTCCTCTCAAGGAGGGGCCCCAATCGTCATATTCATTTACTAATTTTATTTTACCTCAAGAGTTTGCTCGAGAGCACACTGTGCACCCACTGGATACTCCATTGGACGCATTTATTAGAATATCGGCCAGGCACTTATTATATGACAGCTATAGACGGATGTATTCGTTTAACATTACAACAAGCCTAACACAACAACCTGTTTCATTGTGACGAATACCAGTTTATTGTTGAACCAGTTTGTTCTGGATTTAAAACGCCTTCATTTTTTATTATACCGTGTAAACATTTATCATGTTTTGTTCTGAGAGTTGGATTTAAAAAACAAAACTCTGTGATCAGAACCTTGCATAATTTTAAATACAGTAATTGTACCACTTCGGTCAAGCTTAAAACATGGTTTCCCTCAAACATAATTGATTGCCTAATGATGACTTCCTTTAAGTTAATGCAAGTTGTAGATCAATCGAGGAAAAAGTTATTAAATAGTCACACAATCCAATTTTGGTTTCTCGGTACGCCAGGAAAGTGATTTTTACAATGATGGTTGATTGATTGGTGAATTACATAGGCTATTAAGATTGGAGTGGGACGCAAACAGGTAGAATAAGGGTTCCCTGTATAGGGCCTACCCATGATAGGCATTACAAATTCAAAATTCAAATTAAACCAAGAACAACTTGGTTCAAAGTTTGGTAATTTTATTATTTTTGGGCAATGCTCCTCAGGATGCGCTTTTTAGTTTTTGCCCCTCTTAAATTAACACCGTTTTTATATTATATAATACTTGGAAGCATTTAGAAAATCGGATGCGTTTCGGGCTTCCAATCACGAGGTCGGGTGTTCGAGGCGTAACTCAAGTAATTCTGGTAAAATGTTTAGGCAAGCCGCTTTATCCGCGTTGCCTCTCTCCACCCAGGAGTATAAATGGGTACCTGGGAGTACAAATGATGTATGCGCTGATAACGGCTGCAACAATATGGAATGAATTGTGTTCCAGGTGTTTGTTCCAATGACAGGATAATAACTGTGAATGGTTTAGGTCTTGGCAATAAGCGCTATATAAATGCCTATTGCTATAGGCCTCTTGTTATACAGAATGATAATAAGATAAATACATTCTTTTAATCTGAATTGAATATACTGTACATTTGAGATAGGCCTACATACTTTTCAACTTTGACTTGTGTAAAAGTACGGTATACAATTATAGTTGAACAAAAACGTGAAGTTTAACTATGCATTACAAAGAAGCACTTTACCGTAAGCAGATTGTGTTTAGGGTCTCTAAATAATAACAGTACATTATTTATATATGGCATATGACACAGCACCAATGTCGATTGTTCGATTCATTGATTTTGGCCTGATTTGTTTTGCAGAGTTACAGCACCTTTGTTGTGTGCTACTGGGTCATCCAGGGGCCTTCTTAAAAGAGTCTCCACTTGTGATTCGATAGAGTTAAATATTAATTTGAAAGGTCGTGCCAATAATTGGGGTAATAATAGGAGAGCGCCCCGAGACATACTTCTATAGAACGATATTCAATTCATTTTCAGTTCAGTAAGTTTCTTTCAAAATCCAAATCAGTGACAGTTAAATATACAGTGATGAAACTAAGTAATGTTGTATACAAAGTACTTATAGTTACATAAAATATAAGAAATTTATGGGTTGGAATGATTGAAAATGAAAAGAGATAGGCCTAAGCAAGTCCTAAACATCCTATTTAGAAAATGATTTTTAAATAGTATTTTCTTAAAAACTCCTACTAATGGGAAGTTCTAAAAAGTTATTAAAATAACTTTTCAGAACTTCTCACAACTGCGTCAATGGGTTGTGCAAATACTGTACTCAATTCAGAATTAGGTTAACTTCCAGGGTTGAGTAGACTTGCCCCAATTGTCTGTATAATATATTTTCATGTGTTTAATGAAATACGGTACGCCACCAGTGGATGATGAAGTTTACTGGGATTCAAACATCAGAAGGTATGGCAATCCACCTACTATGAAACGCAATGGGTGCATTTCGATTGTCTTTTTACGAATTAAACCGAATCACCGTCTTGAACCAAGACTAAGGGCGGAGTTACAGTAGAAGGGCTTACTAGGTTTGCTTAAAATTGACACTATATTTTTGAGCTGATTTGAATAAAAAGGTATTTGAAATACAACAAATAAAGCCTAAGACCTAGATAATGACTCCATGATACAAATTTGGGAATTTAGTATAAATAGTCCTAGTCTTTTTATAGTTTCAACCTGTGCACATGCCTCTTGGCGTATTCATTGCACCCCACATATTAAATGGGATGGACTTAACAGGCTGATAGGCCTATTGACCTGAAAAAAAATATTGAGGGAAGGAAAAATCGACCGGTTATGGTTCTAAACTGGCTATATGGGAACCTATACTACTGTAGTGCATACGTTTTTTTAATTTTTTCCCCGTCCGAAAATCAGACCGGGTACATTCTAACCTGGTTCAGGGTTTAAGACCCCTAAGTCACAATCCTGGATCCAACCCTTCTTCCTTCTAATTCAAAATGCTAGATGCTCCTATTAATTAATCTCTTAATGTAAAGGAGTGGAAATCCACTATCAGAGAAGTTTTCTGAGGGGCCACTCCAAAATAAAGAAATAAATTTTCCAAATGTTTGACAATTTACTCTAAAAGAGTGAGGTCACTCGCTCTTTTACAGAAATTACCAGAGTGGAGTTGGAGTGCTGGTAATTCACTCTTTAGAGTGGTTCCTTCATGCCACTCTCACTCTTTTAAATTAACTAAATTAACAAGCCTGTTGGTGACGATGATTCGCTGTTGGTCTGGATTGAAATAAATAAATAAATAAATAACTCCAAAAATAGTAAATCACTCTTTACAACTGTTCCCTGCATTGAGAGAGTACCGGTAAAGAAATGGATGAAGAGGAATAGTTAATCATTCTCATCTCTTTATATTTCCCATATATAACCGGTGATTTTAAGGAAATTGCAAAGAGAAAGAATGTTGAATAACCATATTAGGCCTATTAAATAACATTTGCACAACCTAACGATAGCCAATGAAAATCAGTTTTATAGGCTGCTTGATCGCTTGTCTGGTGTCATGTGAAGCAGCAGTAAGTACATAAATTGGCTTCTACGGTTTCTAGGTTACAGAGACCTGCTTGTTGAGACGGCCTATGATATTCAACCGTAGAATCAGGGAAAGGAACTGTTCCCTGGTAAAAGTATGTCGAATCAAAACCAAGTTGTCTATTTATGTCATCGTGGTGGGGTGGGGGACTGAAATAAGGTACTGACATCGCTTCCCATCCCACCACGATTTGTAAGGTAATAGGCCTATTGCATAATTGTGAAACTTCATGTGTGGAATATGTTCTAAGTTTTTAGTCGAAAAAACAAAAAAGGGTTATTTTTCTTATTTTCCCACAATGGCTATCTCCACATGCTCATGCACAGTACGGTGTTTGTGAGCTTTTTTAGCTGAAAAGATGGGGGAAGGACCAACCCCCCACACCCCTCCTCAGTCCGCCACTGTTCAATGAACATTAATATAGAACTAGACCTACCTTAAAATCTTCAGAGTTATGATAAATCGGATGTCACTTTTATCAATATATAGCAAAATCTCAATATTGTAAGCATTGACCTGTCTAATAACATGATCAGATAGTGGCACGGTTTTTATAACCCTCAGGTGACCCTGCCATTTCCATTTTACCAAGGGTTTTTTACGCTTCAGTTGACCCCATCGGCATGGCGTGCAATGTCTCGTCGCTAGATTTACAGGCCTGTTCTCTGGTATAATTTGGTTTGCCAAGATTGTAGTCCTACTCTCCATGAACGTAATTTTATAATATTATATATGTAACACCAGATCCTCAAATTATCCCTTTCGGAAATAATCACAAAACCCCATTTAAACGGTAAGCCACACCCATTCACAAAATCCATCTTAAGTAAACATTTGTAAAGTTCCAACTACAGTATAGGACGCGGCCATTCAGGTAGCATCGTGGTTTAAACACATATTTAGAAGATTATTTTCATTTTCATTTTAACTTTTATTTCAGACTCATGGTCTCTATGAACGATTAAAAACATAAGCTGATTATCACAATCAGTTGAGGATCCAGGTGGAGTGGAGGCAGGCGTGCGCCCCCATTTTATTTTTACTGAAAAAAACGAAAAACGATGAAACAACCTAGTTGCTTTAATTGAAATCTGGGACACGTCCCTTTCACAACGTCTTATATCCATCACACAGTTGAAAATCAAATTTAATTTGAAAATTCATTTGTTTTCATACGGATCAGTCATAAAATGCGTTGACACACTGTACACTGTATTACAATAATGCAACATTAGGCCTTTCTAGGCACTAAAGTAATGAAAATGTCACTTACTAAAGCAGGCCGAACTAATTATATATATTCCTCAACAGATTTGTCAACATCTGTTGCTGTCAGATTATACAATAGACGGTAATAGTAATCAAATTATAGAAATTAATTATACTCACCAGTAATAATCCAAAGATTATACTTAGTACTGTATATACCAGTATATGTGTTGACACTGTTGTAAGCAATAGTTTTAAGCAATAGTAGTAGTGTAACAATGATGTACCATGTGTTGGTTAGTCAGACTATTAGCCCTGTGAGGTCAAGTTCAGTTAGGTGACGTCAAACCAGCCAATAAGAAAGCGTCTAAGCAAAGTTTGCTTCCCTGGTGAATAGTATAGCCAGTAGGATGTTCTGTGGAAATTGACTTAAAAGAGACCTCGATTACTGTAGTTGTATTGTGATGTATTGTTTCTGTACTGTAATATACTATGGCACGCCTGAGCGGACATAACTCCATTTAGCTTGT
Source organism: Nesometra sesokonis (assembly GCA_025631205.1). Classification (NCBI taxonomy): domain Eukaryota; kingdom Metazoa; phylum Echinodermata; class Crinoidea; order Comatulida; family Antedonidae; genus Nesometra; species Nesometra sesokonis. The sequence continues at coordinate 12,884 of JAOTQE010065298.1, forward strand.
TGTTATACTGTGTTAACACTACACCATCATGTTAATTCTACGCTTTTGTCGTTCAGACGTAAGCATCTCTGCGTTTGTTCAATGCAGGCGAGAGCAGGGCTCATTGCATCAAATTTTATACTCTCGTAAATAATGTATTCTACTGTCCCTAACTTGCATTATCTAAGAAAAAAATAACACTAATTCATTCTATACTCCAAGCAATGAGATACATGCCATCGTGACAGGATTCAATGTTTTGACATAATTATGTCATCATCAGGCATGCATTATGCCACCATCCATTCCTGATGATGACATTAATTATGTCGAAATATTGAATCCTGTCACAATGGCGTGTATCTTATTGCTTCGAGTATGTATGCCTTATACTTATTTGAAGTTGATTAGTGGGCCTTTCGAATCCATTTTAAAGCATGAATACTAATTTTCATAACAAGAGTGCACCTTTCCTTAATCTGTTTACATCTGTAGAATGTGGTATAATACATGGGACAAGGCATGAAAAGAAATAAGAAAATAAATAACAGGAAATTTAAACAAATACAAATGAAACTTTTGTCTATTTTTCCATAACTTAGGTTTTAGGTGTCCGATTTTGATAATTTTAAAGCATACAACAAGTGTAATATGGTTTCAATATTAATTAAATTAAATTTTGCGACAACTGGTGGAATGACATGCTGCGATATGGTAGTGCAGCAGTTCCTCCATCAACGATACTTGTTCAATTTATTTTTCTCGTAATTCCTTTCCATCAGTCTTGGGAATTTTCTCACCATTTTTATACAATACAGCAGTAGCGGCACCCACCCGCACCAGGAATTCCCCGACGGCAGAGATGCCCCGTCAGTGAGGGCAACAACCCCGACGGCCAACGACGAATGCCAAGTGTGAGGTGGGCGTGTTCCCGGTTTTCAGTTTGACAAGCAAAAAAAAAGTTTACCGCATATATTGTGCGTTTTTCGGCCGTTTGGTACATTTGGGGGTGCGACTAGACCTACTAGGGCCGCGACGAAATCGTAAATTTTCCCCCACGGGGAAGTCCCCGATCGGGGCGGGGGCTGTGTAGAAGATGAAATGTAGAAAATGGCTGTAGAAAGTGACTGTTGAAAATTCACACTTTTAGAGTGAAGCCTGATGAACCACTCTTTAAGGGTAAATTAATTATTAATACCCCTTCCAGGGGTCCCAAGTTTGAGAACTGGAAACTCAGAACGAAAGCAGGACGATTCCTGGGAAAAATAGGCATATGAGGTTGTTTTGTTTTGTTTTTTTTTTTTTGCTTGTTAGATGACAATCAGTGGAAATGTGGCCCACAGGCGCCTGAGATTGTCTCACGCATTGACGGCCAAAAAAAAAAGTTGACAGGTATACAAAAGAGTGAGTGATCTCACTTTTTATAATAATAATAATAATAATAATAATAATAACAATAACAATAACAATAACAATAACAATAATAATAATAAATAGCGCAAATTCCAGATACTGTATAAATAAATGATCAAAAGCGCATTTGTACATTCAAGAGATTGATTATTATTATTGATTATAGTGAATTGTAAACCGTTTGTGGTTTACTAATCTTTCTTTTGGAGTGGTCCCTCATCCACTTCTCAAAGAGTGGATTTTCACTATCATTATGTAATACGGTATCGATCAATGAATCAGGAAATTAATAATTCTAGAGCTCCAGATGTTAATAATAAACCTTTTATAGCAATTAATGACTTTATTACTTGATAGAAACACTATTCATACGCTATTTATATTCATTTGACCTAAACGTATCTTCAAGCTTGACAAAAATAACATTGTTCTTAACTTGTTGACAAAGCCAAACATACTTGATTCATTGAACCCAGTTAATTTCCATTTATTTTTATTCCGTTATTATATTATTGTTTCCAGGCTGATAGTACAATACAATAGCAGTTGGTGAAAGATGTCAATGACAATCGGAAACTAAAACAAAATGCATAACAATGTATATGTCAATGCACTGATATCTGTTTTAAATATAAAATGACTAAATCTCTATTTAAAAAAAGATTTCACTGTTAGCAATACCGTAGTTAATCAGTCCAGGAATTGGGGAAGGGCGGTGCTCAGTCCGTTTGGATTTTGACAAGCAAAAAACACTTATTTCACCCACATTTGCTGCACTTTGGTCTTATGGTTCTTTTCTCTCATTGTTGTTTTTGTACTCAAAGGGGCAGAGAGTTGGCGCCCTAAACACCACCTCCCCACCCACTGGATACGCCTCTTCAGTCGGTCCCATTTCCGTTTGGTTTTTATTTTGGTTAATACATTCTTTATATAGACCAGTAACATTTTGTCCAGGCTCAGTGTTCTTTTTTGTCGATTTCAGGCTCAAAATGTTCTTATTTGTTCAAGTTTTACGTACTTTTCGAAGATAAACCAGAAATACGGCAGTTGTTACAAGAAAGCACCGCAACCAAACTTGTTTCTTTTTTAGGTATTCACATTTTTTAAATCTATAATTTGATGTATTAAATAATCATCCGATTTATTTCGGAAACCGAAATGGATTCGTTTATAGATATAACACACCCTTTACGAGTACAAAATCTTTAAAAAATATTCCGAGCTAAAGTTGAAATTTAACATCAGCCTAAAAAAGGATTCCTCATTTATGAAGTTTTGGGGGGAAAGTCTTTGTCAAATCCGGGACTTGAACCACGAATTCATGATGCTTAAATGTGTCGACCTGCTATACGCTTAACCGTTCGGCCATGAAGGTTACTCTCAGTTAACAGCTGTCTCTAGTTCATAATCGCAAATCAGCTGCTGAGGTTATTTTCTGACTTAGTGAATGCTTATTGGTATCAAAACTAGGCGCCATTAATTGACTACACATGCCCATTCTGTTTTAACGAATGCCCGTATTATTTTTTTAGTTTTTCAGACGTTTCTTGGTAGTTTTTTTTCTCTCAATTCTCTTCTCTTTGTTGTATATGCTACCGCAACACTACTGTTCCTTATGGCTGGTTCTTTTTGGTCATATCTGCCTGGAGGTGCGGCGCGAAAAAATACTATTGTATTGTACGGATAGGCCAACACTGTGCTGTATGAATGTCTACATGTGAACGGCTGGTTCGAACGGAAAAATCACGTATTTCGGCAAACTTGGCAGGGTATTTTGTGTCGTTCTCTGTTGGTACTTATGATTACAATGAATTTGATGACAATAATGCAGTATATTTAGTTAATATAAGTTTTGGAACAATATGTGATGAGCTTGATCCTTTTTAAGCCGCAGATTGTTCTTATTTTTGTCCTCATTTTTGAGCAATTTCAGTCTCATTGGTCTTACAAAGTGTATGTTAGGGCCTATGTTTTAATAGTCCATTTGGACTGAAATGTAGCAAGCCGTTTCTGGGTAATGTCTGTTTTGTTGATCATTCCATTGGTTAATTGGTCATTCAATCTGTTGGTTTGTCGGCCACTTGGAAAGGACTCATCTTAGGCCAAAAAAATTGTTGTATTGCCCTTTACGACCGACCGTAAAATTCTCAAAATCACGATCGCGTTTTTTTTTTGTTTTTTTTTTTACTTTAAAAAAAATTTTTTTAACTAAATAAGAAATAAGACCATATATAAAACATTTCCGTGATTGAATATCGAAATATTAAAGTTTCTGTGTTACATTTTCTTTCTAAAATAGAAATATAATCAGTTTTTAGTGACTCTGCGTAGCGAGGCCTAGGCCTACGGAGCCGAGCTTTCTCTCGTACTCGCAGTTCGCTGAGTTGGTTGCGGTGTTGTATTGTGTATGGACAACTAAATTTAATTTTAAGCTAAACAAATATACACAAACTTCGTACTTTGCTTGTGAAAAGCACATAAAACTAGCGGGGTTTTACGAAGGCTACCATCCACGAAAAAAAATATACTGACACTAGGCCTTGACCTAGGCTAGTCTTGGTGGTCGATCTTTTGATTGTGAAATAACCGTATTCGATTAGTAATTTTCAAAATTTGATTTAAATGAGAATGTGTGATTCCCTGTACACAGAAAGTGATGTTCAAGACAATCCAGTCGAATACACCTTGTTTATTGTATATATTCTTCGTAACATCCTGTGCGACAACTTCGTGATTTTGCAATGACTAGGGCCAGCCTCAAATATAAAGTAGAAAATAGATGCTTTTTCCAAAATGTTTTACTTTCCAATTTTTAACTTAATCGGCAAATGTGTGATGTGGATATTAACTAAACTATTGAAAACACATTTTTAGTTATTTCTTATGTTATTGTGTAGCTTCTGTTAATGAAATATAGGTAAGAGACATGGATTAAAAAAAAATCAATCTACCGACCCTCCAAATTTTTGAGCCAAAAGGGCACACTTTTCTGGCCTTATTAGAATTTCGTACTTGTTATGTCACAACGCGCCAATAGACTCTATGGATACAGTCATATCTTAGTAACAGAAAACAATTTGTAAGTGTTAATAAAACTGAATCAAATATACTCTCTATTACACGTGGGGGCATATTGGGGCCACTTCTTTTTGTATGCTATGTCAATGATATGTGTATTAGTGTAAACTGCAAACTAATTCTGTATGCTGACGACAGTGTATTGCTTGTTTCTGGCAAAGATCAAGCACTCTTGGCGAATCAGCTGAGTGCAGAATTAAAATGCAACGATTGGCTTATCGACAATAAGTTATCGATCCACCTTGGAAAAACCGAAACTATACTATTCGGTACGAATCACAAATTAAAACAAACAGGTGTATTCTCAGTAAGTTGTAATGGTGTTCAAATTAAGGAAACAAATGTAATTAAGTACCTAGGTGTTAATCTAGATAATACTCTGTCGGGCGAAAACTATGCCAACACAGTAGTAAAGAAAATATCAAGAAGGCAATCGTTTTTATACAGGCAAGCGTTTTTTCTAAATGAAAATGCAAAGAAAATGTTATGCTCAGCACTTATTCAGTGTTATTTTGAC
>JAOTQE010065309.1:0-17867 GCA_025631205.1 Nesometra sesokonis
TCAAATGCAGTTTTCTCAAAACTTACATTTTAAATGTTCAAACTTCGATTGTTCATAACTTCGCAAGGAAACATCGTATTAAACTGATTTTTTGCATGTTCAAATGATAATAATGTGTTTTTTAATCTATAAAAAAAAATAAATTTTTAATTTTCTGACTTATGTCTCTTGGCTTGGATCTGCCACATATGTATTTCGAAAGTGAAGAATTGTAAATATTTGTTTAAATATATCACATCTAGTACCAGTCTCTCCTTCAATTTGTTTCTGTCATTTCATCAACCGATGGTTTAATTATGATTATAATCTATGAGTTTCTCTTTCGCTCATGGTATAATACTCAATAAAAGGATGACATTGCTACTTGTAAATGAAAGAAAAAAAAATACAGCACATTTATTGGTGCCAGGAAGCAGCTGGCATACACACTATGCTAAACTATAAATAGAAGTACAAGTAGAAAGTAGAAAAAAATTGTTTTAAAATCTGCAACAGAATTGAATAAATTATAAAGGAATACACATTAATGCCGAGTCATTCCATGCCAAATCAAACAATTTACAAATAATTTTTCTGGTGACCCTCTCAGATTTTACCTAAAAAATTAACCTGTAGGGTGTAATGAAAAATTCCAAAAATTTATTACAAAATTCAAAATGGTACAGAAAGTTTGGGCATCTAGATCTGTCACACCCTACCTGTACTTTATTTTTAGAACTGTGAATGAAAACATGTTTTTTTTTCAGTTTTAAAACTGAATACCCTCATTTCTACGACCATTAGAGAGTTGATAATTGCTACAGTAAGCAGAGTTTTGACTGTTTTGACTCTGCTGTTATGGTTTAACATCAGAATTAGGAAAAGGTAAGGCATTACAATATTGATCACTCAAAATCATGGTTATTTTTGCAAAAAACACTTTCTTCAGTTTTTGACCCTACGTTGTAAGGTCAATGACATTGAAATGAACAATTTCACTTGTAAACTATTCTTAGGGACAATAGTCATAGAAAAAACGTTGGAAAAAAAACACATTTGATTAAAGAGTTGTGTTTTACACTATCATGTCTACAATGTTTCCAAGGAAACTACAGTTGAACGACCTTTTTACACTTTGTGCAATTATATTGAATTCAAAAGGAATGCACTTCCTGTATTTCCAATATAAAAGGATCAGTTACATAACATTGAAGGCTTACCTAGGATTTTAAAAATAGACTCATTGTTGATATCAGTGTTTGATACAAAAAAGGTACAAAAACCTAAATCCTATTACAATACAGTGTTCTGCGAAGTACTAGCCATCCAATTTAATGGTAAAAATGACAATTTACCAGTAAAAAAATTGTTCAATGAAAAAAATTGATATAATCAGGCCTCGATTATTGTTTTTCTTTTGACTAGTCTACTAGCCAAGTTGACTTTACATTTCACTAGCCCACAAACAATTCAAATAGCCCATGTCTGTGGCAATTTAATCTACATTAAAGTGACTGCTTGACACTTGTATTCACTAGTCAACTGGGCTAGTAAAAATAAAAATTCACTAGCCCGGTGCAGTTTTCACTAGCCATTGTACGCTGGGCTAGTAAAAAATTGAGCCCTGATAATTTTGATTTTATTTTTTCCCTCTTTAGTATTACAAGAATTCTAACAAAGGCCTATAATTGATTTGGAGTAGGGCCAAAACCAACCCAAAAGTCATGCCTGACAAGTCATGTTTTTTGGACAATCTACCAGTATAAATTTTTCGATTAGGAGAGCACTGTAATACATAGTACTGCACACTCTCCCAAAACTGAACTTTGAAAAAATGAGTAGAGTTTCACACTAAATGGACCCTTTCTGAAAGTCTCAAAATCACGAAACCAATGTAAACATGTAACCTTAATAATATTGCGGAGCTTTTAAAGATATATCGTCACCTGAAAATGACCAAACAATCATCAACATTAATTTTGAAATTAACTTCATCATATCAAAGTAGCATCAAAGTTAAGAACTGGAGAATAGAAATTAGTGTATTTAAAAATGTTTTAATACGATTTTTACAGTGAGAAATTATCAAAAATATAGAGGCTTCCAGCCTTTTTGAAGTTTTTTGATCATTTTTAGCATATAATGTTGTAATATTGGGGGTAAATAATTTTAAAATAACCTAATTTCTAGTGCCATTGTCATAACTTATGTATTTCTTCAAGATAAGCAAGTTATTTTCAAAATCTAATTCTTGTCATTTTTCAAGTGACAATACATCTTTAATTTGCGACGAAACTACTGATATCATTTCAATGGCACTACTCATGGTAGGACTATCTACGGTGAGCTGTCACCCTGGATCTGGGACAGTTGTCAGGTGATTTTGCGTCCAGGCCACAACACAAGACCAATAATTCAATTCAATTCAACTTTATTTCAGATTTTCATCCATATACAGTAATATAACATACAATTCAAAAAACAGATTGAATAAAAAAAAAATAAATTAAAAAACATTTGAGAATGGAGTTATAAAGATTATGGAAGTAAGGTTTAATACCATCTTACATTATAAAGTCTCTGTATTAACTTTAGAAAATAATTTTAAAAAGACAGTGTCTCTGAATTAATGAAGATTTTGAATTTTTAAGCATTTTATTGACCGTCAAGTTAAAAAATGTGTTAATTCCTGCAATCATCGATATTGAGAAATCTATTGAAAATAGAACATAGACAACACGCGACAGCAGTCACAGCCGAGTGCTTTTAATCGCTATGTGCATTTCATCTAAGTCGTCGCAAATGAAAGCTTGCTAATGTTTATCAAGTGAAGACATTGCCGATATCCTCCTCGGCGTCAATGGCAATCCTTGACTCTCTCTAAACCAATCATTCCGGAAAAAAGGACTAAATGGATGGTTGGATGGTTTAGAGTGTTTTGAGATAAATACTAAAATCCAATATGGTAGTCAAACCTGACACGTTATGCAACAAATTACTTTGTAGTTTTATTTATATAGCGCTTTATACAGTACAGTCTCAAGGCGCTGTGGACCACATGTTACACATTCATGTGACTTTCTACGTCCCCAAGGGTCATCCTGCTGTCCAAAATGGGCACTACATTCTGCTTTCCACATCAGAAAATGGACCAGTACACTGGGATAACCCCCTACTCAATTCAAAAGATGATACTGGGTTCTTTATAGTGTGCATAAGGTGTTTGTGTACACTTGGTTTATAGTCCTTACACAGGAAGACTTGTTCTTCCACCAGAACCCTCGTGCGAGTGACCACGAACTCATGCAGTTGTTTTTGCTATGGCTTGCACTTGCAACTTGCAATATACATAAAAGTATAATACATTTTGTTTAAAGGTACTATTTTAAAAAAAATTGCGTCTCAAATGAATTTTTAGTGAATCAAAAAATTGCAGGTCCCCATATTTGTCTTTCCTAAACTTTACATGCCATCTACCAAAGCATTATATTTAAAAATATTTAAATAATGTAACAAACATAACACATAAAATTAATTAATTAATTACCTTAAATATTAATATACTTACCAGTGTATTATTTTCTCTGATATTCTCCTTAGCCAATGAGTCAAAATCACTGAAAATAAAATAAATCTCTAACGTGAAAGTTTAATCGAAAACAAATATGAATGTTCGTGCAAAAAAAAAATAACATAGACATGATCACAACATGAAAAGAGAACTGGTTTAAAGGTCATTTCCTATGTCTGAGAGGTCAAACGCTATTTTAAAATCTAAGTGGAGGAAATTGATTTGGTGAGAAGGAATAAAAATAGGGATTATTCTGGGAGAAATGACTTATCACCGTACAAGGCAGTACAGTACTAGTAGTACAAAACATTCTGATCTTTGTTACCAACCATGACAGGTCACATTTACCTTAAACTGATCAGTGAAGGCCGGATGATGCTCTATTAAAATCTCTGGATGACAAGTAAACTGATCAAAAAAGTTACTCTCAGGAAGAATTTAATTTAATCTGTCAAACTAATACTATTATTATTACAAGGGTAATTTTTTTCCAGGGTCCATTTTCCCAGGCTCGAATTTCCCAGAGTCCATATCTTCCAGGGTCCATTTTTCCCAGGGTTCATTTTTCCCAGGTTCCATTTACCCAGGGTTCATTTTTTCAGACCATTAATTTCAGCACCTTTTTGCTGGGCTCAGAGAGTAATTTCACTGATATCTCAAGGCAAAAAAAACATTGTATTGGTAACCATGATTTAATCGAAGCCCTACAGACAAATGCCCTATTTGATTGACAACTGTGTTACTTATATTAGAAGAGATGGGGCATCTACTGTAATGTATGTTTGGGGCAACCACATTAAAACAACTGACAGAATATTATTTCAAAAGTCTACAAGCTTTTCTTTGGTATACTAATTTTATTAGCAAATTGTTTTTTCGTCTCTCATATTTTTATGTGATGTAGCCATATTCCAAAAAGTCTCCAGAAAACCAAAATTCACGGTATAAACTGGATGCTTTTCGAACGTACCAAATGACGAAACAATGTGTAAATTTACTCTCTCTAACAGAAATCATGTAGAAATCCAAACAAAATGATGGTCATAATTTAATAATTGTTTCTTTCACACAAACAAGAAATTTTGCTCACCTTGGAGAGCGTTCGATCCGTCAAGATGCTGGACCTTTACCAACCCGCCAATAGATGAAAATGATGGTCAGTTTTGGGATATGTTCATAGAGAACAAAAAAGCTTATGTCACAACAACAAAAAATACAATAGGTGGCACCCCTTACGGTTCTTCATGCCTGAATAACTTTTAAACGTATGTTATAGAATAGGCAATTTGCAATGAGACATTTTGAAATGTAATAATTTACCATAATAATGTATTAATAATGTGGAAGCTTACAAGATATTAGTTATCATATTAATGTTAAACTATGTGATCGTAAATCTAAAAATATCACAACACAACACCATAAATTACAGATGAAAATCAGTTAAGCTTCTTTGCATACTGTAGGTCAACAACAAGCGGTTGACCACATCTACTAGCAACAAAGGGCGCCACCTATTGTTTGTGACACAACAGTTTAGAATTCAATACATTATATTTGAGGCATGTCATGGCAAAACCATCAAGATGTCTCAAAACTGAAAAATGGAGTTAATATTAAAGCCATATTACACTTATTGTAAGCTTTAAAATGAGGGTCAATTATCAAAATCAGACATATATAACCAATGTTATGGAACAAAATAGACAAACATTTCCTTTGTACTTTTTTTTATATCTCTTGATGTTTATTTACTTATTTCTCAATAACTTGGTGGTTTTGCCATGCCTTGCCTCATTTTTCCTTTACACTTTAAAGCCATGCAATTATGACCCTTCCTGAAATTCTATAATAAGTTTAATTTTGATTTGTTATCTTGATTTCCTGATGTACACTAGTTTGATTGATAATGAAAGGAAAGACTAAATAGTCACAAGACGTAAATTATACTTGAAGTTTTTAATAGTACAGTACAACATAGCTTAGGAATTTCAGATTGAAAGGTTTTGGTCTAGTTCAATTATCGGCAAATTACATTAGACCTGGTATTTCATTAAATCTCCGCACCTGGCCTAAGTATAACTAGCAAATTCTTCTGTTTTATCATTTATTAATGATGAATATATGAAATAAGAGAGTCAGTTTTTGGCATATGATGCATCACATAAAAATATAACACTGTTAAAAAATAAAAAAAAAATTGCTAATAAAATTGGTTATTAACCAAAGCAAAGCTTTGTAAACATTTGAAATAATATTCTATCGCTTTTTTTTGGTTGCCTCAAATATAATTTACTTGTACCGTCTTTTCTAATCTTTGACAAGTAAAACAGTTTTTCAATCAAAGAGCATTTGTCTGTTGGGCTTCACATTATGGTTGCCAATGCCATGTTTGGTTTTCCTGAGATATCAGTTAATTTATTCTGTGAACTGGGCAAAATGGTGATGGTAAAAATAGCTTTATGGAAAACATGGATGCTGGAAAAATGGACCCTGGAAAAAATGGATCCTGGGAAAAATGGACCCTTGTAAAAACCATTTCTGTATGTAGATCGAATGATGGATTGATTGATTGGTTAAATATAGCAATAAATACTGTGAAAAAGTAAAAGTAGAACATTTATCACTAATGTATCTATCACCAAAGTTATTAAAATTTGCAAAGAAACAAAGTTTGATTTCAGGAGAAAAGGAGACACCTACAAACAAAAAATGAATTTCATCAAGTACTGTACATTATCACTAATAAGACATGTCGCATGGATGGCACAGTTGGTTAACTTGTTACGAAACAATCGCACTAGACTTTTTTGTAAAACCAACAGACACAGTGGCTAGTTTTATAATTAGTCCAATGCGAACAGCACAGGAAGTTTACTTAACCATGGAAGAAAACTTATTCATGCCGCATGGTTAGTTAATCCTGCCCAGTAAAGCTGCCAGGGTTAGTTTTACCAAGCGGGAAAGTCCATTGTGAACAATGTGACTTGGGTAAACTTCCAGAGTCATATTACAGAATTGCATTCATTGGTCAATTGGGTATTCTTGTGAGTTGTGACCTTGAGAAACATGGTGTATATTACAATGGTAAAACAAACCATGCCAAATAATCTAAGGGTATGTTTAGACTCAATGATTAAGAGGAGCGTAATGTACACGGCGTACGATTATTCGTGTCTGAACTAGCCGGCCTAAGTCCCTAATCCAGAGCGTAACTTGTGCTTCCTGCAAATCCCGGGTTAGCGTAAGCTACGGAGTTACGTCTCGTACACCTGAATGTTTTTTCCTTGTGTTACACGTTGACCAATCACAATTTGCAATTGGTCTGCATTGGCCAATCAATTACGGATCACTGGTCATAGAACAACCCGCTGGCGGCAATTTGAAAATTGCTTATGACTTTAGCTACGCCTTGTGTCTAACACTTCGGTAGTTACGTCGCAGATTAGCTTGCACCTAGCTTACGCTAAGCTCCGCTTAAGCCGTTAATCTGAACATAGTGTTAGTGCAAACAATGGTAAAATATTACCTCGTTAAATATGACCAGTTGTCTTGGTAAAATGTTTCCTTTTTAAATCCAGTGTGATTGTAGCTTTATTCTGAAGGCTGTAAGTTTGAATCGGTTCTTTTGCCTTCTCTTCTTTTTTAATCAATGTGCTGTTATAGAATTCAGCCCAAAGAAAAAAAAAAACTAATACTCTTACTTACATGAGATCTGGCCTGTAATTGTGAATGATGGCGCAGAATGCGAGGCCATCCCGCCACGATTTTGTCATGTTCTCGATCTTGACATCCTGGTAACCTTCAGTTACATTCTGGCACCATGATTGCAGAGCCTTCGCACCTCTCAGGGCCATCTTGGGTCCTTAATTCTACTAGGTTAAGGGGTCAAAAGGGGGTCATTATCTGAAATGATATAAGGAGACAAATTTACTTAAGTGCAATATTTCTGAAAATATTATGAAAATTCCTCATACCAGATTAGTAATTCATTGAGATCTGTTTGCATCAATTGCACAAACATCAGAATGCATAATCGTTAGTGAAAGCTAAAAAAATAGTACTCGTTTATTAGATTAGTTCAAAACAAAACAGACACTTATCAATGCTTAAAGTCACAACCTTTGTTTTAACAAGGTAATTACTGTTTGTGCCTGCATATGTTATAACAACCGATTGCCACTCATTACAGCAAAACAGAATGCAACAGGCAGGGGCGTTTTTTTGTGGGGGGGGGGAGCATCCGGCGTGTGCCCCCTCTAATATCATCAAAAATACATATACCCCTCTTATATTGCATGTGCCGCCTCTACAATTTTGCCCAAAAATGGGAAAAACTACAGATAATAAGATAAATGAAATATACACAACAGTTTTTTGCTTGTTAAATTTGAAACCCTAGACTTGCCCACTTGTCCAGGCACCCTTTTTCACGTGTTTCTAGACCCGTCCCTGATGCATCTAGTCTAAATAAGGAACTAGTCTGTGGAAAATATAAATAAAATAAACATAGGCCTACTGAGGTACATCAGTGGTACTGTAGATGCTGGTTTGAATTTAAAAGAAGCAAGTGTTTTAAAAGTCAGAAAATGCTATAAAAATGTAGGTTAGTTTAATTGAGATTAATTAGTCATCATTTGTTAAATCCCAAGTGATCATAAAACATTGGGGCATAGTAATAATAATAATAATAGACATTTATATAGCGCCTAATAGATCGACAATCTCTCTAGGCGCTTTACATCAAAGATATAAGTAATGTACTACACAGTGACTACTGTAGACTGAGGTGCATGGTACAAATTATAGCCCTGATCTAATGTTCATTACACCACACTTTAGGAATCTCGTAATCTGATTCTATGAGATATTTTCACTTACAGTAGAGTACTTTATCCTAAGCACCCTTGTACCCCAATCAAACTTATAATAACCCAATTGCCCTCACAGTAACCAATTGCCCTAATAGTACCCAATCGCCCTCATAGTACTTAATTGCCCTCATAGTACTCAATTGCCCTCATACTGTAGTACCCAATCGCTTGTATTAGTACCCCAATCATCCTTATAGTATCCTAATTGCCTTATTCAGTAGTAGTCCAGTTGGCCTAATAGAATCCAATCGCCCTTATAGTATCCTAATTGCCTTATTCAGTAGTAGCCCAGTTGGCCTAATAGTATCCAATTGCCCTTATAGTATCCTAATTGCCTTATTCAGTAGTAGCCCAGTTGGCCTAATAGTACCCAATCGCCCTTATAGTATCCTAATTGCCTTATTCAGTAGTAGCCCATTTGGCCTAATAGTAGCCCATTTGGCCTAATAGTACCCAATCGCCCTTATAGTACCCAGATATTGTTTCAAATGCCATTTATTTACATGTAAGTATGATCGGTGTATTGTGCATGTGCCTAGATTAGCGATTTGTTTTGATTTTGCTTCTAAGAATTCTAGTCACAGATGGTGGATAATGCGAGGCTTGGGCTTCTCAATGATCAATGCAAAATTTGATAGATTCTGCTGAGAGCCAAAACAAAAACTATGCTATTCAAGGCTTAATATTTAGAATCTAGGCCTAGCTGAGGCTTAAGGCTAGGGCTAGCCTAGGTACACTAGGATCATAAAGCTAAGCCAACATTTTTGGATGGTAAGCCAACTTTTTTTGATAAAAGTATTGACTGCTTTAAGTTTGGGTTATCATGGTGCTATGAAAACTGCTGCTGTGACCTTCAGCATAAGCACATTGGGTCAGTTTCACAGCACATGGGCCTATAATTTTAACCAAGGAGGTTTTATAAAACCTCCTTGTTTTAACTAATCCATCTAGCGGTCCATATGTGACAGAGCCAAGCCAAATAAGCCAAGCCAACATAAGTCGCAAATGCTAGTTTTCCACAATAGCCAGAAATTTAAAAATGGTAACTGTTTTCAAAATTTATTTTAATTCAAAAATATACAGTTCATATATTTCAACATTTACTACCTGAACAATTTTAAGATATATAAGATCAAAATATGTTTTAAAAATGCAATTCAAAATTACCTTTCTTAGTCAATGTATATGGATAAACAATATTGAAATGCAGTTTTTCTCAAAACTTACGTTTTAAATGTTCAAATTTTGACTGTTCATAACTTCACAAGGAAACATTGTATTGAACTGATTTTTTTGCATGTTAAAGATACCAATGTGTAGTTTTATAATCCATAAAAAAACTTTTTAAAATTTTCAATTTTCCAACTTATGTCTCATTTGGGTTGGCTCTGCCACATATTACAAATATGAAAGTTGAGGGACATAGCACAGTCTGGCGCTGGTTTAAGCCAGTTATTGTTGATAAATAGTTGCAACAGTAGCTATGCAACAACAGGAGATTTCAATTTAAACTCAAAAACAAGGTACTGGACAGAGTTGTAGGGAATATGAGTCATATTTGGAAAGAAGAAAAGTTAAATAAAGTAATCACGCTAAAAAGGAAATCTATAAAAACCTCAAAACCAAAGAATAAAAAAATACAAAAAAAAAAAGAAAGGAATCATAACTTTTCTAATTTTTCTTCCTGTAAATCACTCGAGTATAAGTCCATACAACTAAATTGATTTGTTATAAAATTATCAGATCAGGGAACAGTTAAATTACATGGAATACGCTCGAACAGAACATCAAAGGTTACAATCCTTCGTACCACTAATTACATTACGTAATCAACAGATAAGTAATAGTGGCCTTGAATAATCGTCTAGGTATACGTTAAGCCAAGCTAGGCCTATGCCGTTTTCTTTATGGCTAGGGCCTGCTCTAAATGTAATATTGCAATATTACCAAATGTTAAGCCTAGGTTAACTCAACTCAATAACTCAATATGAATACGAGAAAGACAACAATTTGCTGTGTGGTTTACCCCAAAAAATGGGCAACTTAGATAAAACATGGGTCCAGTAAACGCTGAATATCTCTGGTAACCACACATGTTCGGTCACAGGACCTTGATCATTTGAAAGATGAAAAAACATAAAACCTCAATTGCGAGCATTTGTGGCTTTGGATAATTAATATGGTCTTAAAATGAAGTAATTTAACACAATGCTTTTCAAAACATGACTTAAATCTGTGTAAATTTAGTAAAATCTCGCTATGTTTACTGAAAATGCATCTAAAACATCTGTGATGTAGACTCCAATCAGTCGTACAGTATTTGTTCAAATCCCATATTTAAAAAATACAAAAATAGCTCAACATAAAAATGACAGGTTTGGAGTCTACTCTAAGACTAAAGAACTGATATTGAGGGTGGTATTTTCTGTACCGTGTTTACAGGATCAAAGTGATCGACACGACGGGTTGTTAATTGGCCAAAAAATAGTTCAGAATAGAGAGTTAATTGAGACTGTGGAAACTATGATTGAAGATGGTCTTTGATGATAATGGTTTTTAATTAGTTAGAGGTACTGGTCTCTATGTCCTAATTATTGCTTGCAAATTACATAATTAGATGCAAATTATTTAATTAATAATGTAGGATGTAAAAACTCTATTTGTAAGAAAAACAATTAATGCCAATTCTAGGATTAATTTAATTGACTAAATTGAAATAAATAATTTATCCAGCTCCTGAATACTACATTGACCTATCTACTGTGCATTCTACAAGATTTACTTTTGAATTTGAAACATTCTTAATAAAATTATTTTATTGCAACAAGAATATTTAAATTAAGGCCAAAAAAAAAAAAAAAATAAATACGGTCTATGGTTGGCACACTCGTTGATCTAGACCTTTAAAAACTGTCAGACGTTCCAACCTGAGGTCTAAAATTCGGGAGATTTCTAAAATCTGAGGTCTAAAATTTGGGAGATTTTTAAAAGTGCACCCTCTATCTTAAAATACTACCCCTTCTGCTGCGTTTTATGACAGAAGGGCTGACAAACAGGCCAGAAATGTGTTAACTAGCATTAATTACGATTTAAAAGTACAGTACTGTATTTATTGATTAAATGTTATTAAGCCAAATTATGGTACTAGAAATGTTTAAATTTTAACAGAAAATCGGGAAATTGCATAAAAAAACGGGAGACTTGTCAAAATTTTGGGAGACTCCCGAACAAATCAGGAGGGTTGGAACCTCTGAACTGTACATGTGTATGCAGGGATGTAGATAGAAAACTCAAGGATGGGCAGCAACCATTTGAGGATGGGTCGAAAAATGATAAACAGTATTTCAGAGGCCTAGCGTGGGTGGCAAGTTGAAATTAGGCTTGATGAAAGGCCTAAAAATAAGGTGAGTGAAAAATGTTGAGGGTGTGCAGCTCCGCCAACCTCTGCCTAGGATAATTACATCTATGTGTATGGTACAGTAATTTTACCCCATACATAAAAAATTTTAACTTTGAAAAAAAAGTTCAATAACCTGTGTAGACAAAACAAAAAATATATTTTACATGAAATCGAATTACAACAGTCAGGCCTATTCTAATTTGATTATGGTAAAGAAGATAATAAACTTATACTGTAGGTGAATTTTCAAATGCTGATTAGATTTAAAGAAATCACCCAGAACTATAAATGGGTACTTGCTGGTAGGATAAATATTTTGTCATCAAGTAATAATCAAATAAAATAATTTTGATGGAAGTTCTCAACTTTTCAAATAAAACTTAATAGTACAGGACTTACACACTGTTGTTTATATTAAATTATAAAATAAATAAAATTCAGTGACACTATATTAAAAAAAAGGCCAAGGTTATTGCACCATCGCCCGTTTGTTTAAATCTGAAACGGTTATTGTACTGTTGGCCATTTATGTTTTATTGTACTAGAGTTCCTCATTTGAAGTCTGTTAGAAGAGACTACACAACATAACTTTTACTTCAGTAATATTATGAAGTTTCAACTTCTCTATTTAAAAAAAAAGTTGGTTTGCCTATGTGTCAGGACCTTCTATGCAACAGTCTTTAGCGCTGCCGTCTGAGCCACAAATCAGCTTGCCGATATGAATATTTTTAACATACTTGACCCTAACCCAAAAACTAGTCTCATTCATCCTGGACGCATATATTACAATACATGGAGGAATTCTTTTGAACTGACGTTCGGAGAAAATAAATCGCCCGCGGGACGGTTCAATAACCATTTTAACATTGTTGGCCACCCGGCCGACGGTGCAATAACAGTTTCAGATTTAAACAACTGACTGACGGTGCAACAACCGTTTCAGATTTAAACGACGGTGCAATAACTGATCAACAACCGGCCAACGGTGCAATAATCACTTCCAAAAAACAAAACAAAAATTCACAAACTAGCCTCTAGCCTAAGCCTGGCTAGTCGTTGTCTGGAGCATAGACCTTCCACATTTCGATACAAATTAAATTAATTAGAAATAAATAAGGCTATATTTTTTTTAGGCCTAGGCCTAATCAGTCCAGGGGATTACCACTTGTGATACAACAACTTGGTGTGGTCAGTCACCCATCACACAGTACGTGATGATGTACAATGACATTGTCAATGTGGGCTAGGCCTAGGCCTACACAGTCCTTATTTAATATCTCACTAAAATACTTTCATAAATATAATTTTTTGTTTTGTGATGATTGCCTAATACTTCGACATTACATCGATTTAACATTCATTTATACTAATTCAATAATCATCAACAAATGACAATTATACTCACCAACTGATTTACTTTTACACAACAAAACTTCTCGTCTACTCCCACGGGTCACCCGGAAGTTAATTAATAGGATGGATACGATTTATTTACTGCATTTGCAATCATGGTCGGTTTTGACAAGCGCTTTGGTGCTATTTTATTTACTCAAATAAAACGAATAATATTTCAGTTGCCTTATATCAATAACTATCTTTAATTGTAGCTATTAAGATGATTAATTCCATCAGTAAAATGTATTTTTTCTGGTAACATATCATTGTTTATGCCTAGAGTGGATATCTTTTAAGAGGTGTCATCTGCCTTGATTGGTCAGTCCCGTGACATGACCTTCAGCTGAAAGCGGTATTTTTTTTCCATGTGTTATCGTTTTCTGTGCGCGATGTGTGACGGTCAAAATACATTTTTGTGTTTAGGCTAGGCCTAGGCCTACCCTAGGCCTAGTTTAAAGATTTTGATATGGGTCAAGGTATAAACGAAATACTTGTGTCGCTGCACAGTTTCTTAGAAAATCCCAGCTCTCCTCATGTTGCCGAACATGCATCTTTATTGGCAGCAGATCTGACAACCATTTGCTTGTCCCAGGCCTCGGAAAGTAAAATAGGTCAGTAGGGGTCTCCGTCTCGACATGGTTTCTCTTCAATCACATGCATTCCGAGTCGTTTCGCCCCATGTTACATATGGGTCCCGTTACATATGCCAGATAGCCTATTCCAATGTTTTTATTTAATTATGCAACAGAAATAGTATCAATTGATAGGCCTATGTTATATAATAATATGTTTGTTTTTAATTTTAAATTCTGCTTTCATTTAACATGTTCAATGTTGGTTTCAAATGTAGAAAAGTAGCCTAAATTTATAATTAAATGTCAAGTTACCTTTCAAAATGAGGTTTGCCTGAAAGCTGTATTTAAAAGTGTTTATAGATGCACTGTTAAAAATATGTTGTTTTAGGCCGGGCACTCACTCCGTTGTACAATGGTCCTACGATGGTCAGGTTGTACGTAATTCTTTTAGGCTGCGCACGACGCAGCCTAAAAGAATTTCATGTATTAATGGCTCCTCTTGTTGTATCAATGATTGCCCTTTTAAAGTCTCAATATAGATCGAATCTGGCATAAAAATTTCATTATTTTTCTCTGAGAAACACAGGCCTATGGAAATCAAAACGGTTTTGCCATCAAAATGGAACTATTTTCAGGATTTATAATTATTATTACTCAACAAATTATCAGTAAAAATTGAATACATAATATTTTTTTAATTATAATTGCTCATAAAAATATTAGTTTAAAAGTAATTTTGAATGGCTGATTCATGTAGAAAAACAGGCACGACCAAAACGAAGGCATGACCAAAACGATCGGATTTTATGACCCCTTGTTTAATGCACACCATCATGTAGGCCTATCAAAGAAATCAAATGAACAAAATTAGTCTCATGGTAGGAAAATCCAAAATTGAGTTATTTGTACCTTTTAATAGAGCATAATGTAAGCTGCACTTCAGATTACATTTGTTGGATAAGTAGACTCCAAGATATTAGAAATTTTCATGCATGGAAATACGGTTTGGGAAAATTGCTCATAGCTCAATTTAAAAATAAAGACTCTAATTTAAAAAAAAACCTGCATGAAGTACTAGTCCATCAGCTAGGAATAGTGCACCCCCTCCCCCATATCCCTATAATTTTGGTATTTTTCGGTTCAAATAGATATGGTGAATAGGAAAATTTATGTTAACATTGAAAATTTTTTTTCCCGAGATGGGTTTTTACGCATTTTGGAATGTAATTCAACAACGTTTTTTTTTCAAAAATAATAGGGTGGGGGGTAATATAAATGGCAATAAGTGTTGTTTTATGTGATTAATTCTTGAGATCTTGGTATCAATGCAAAGATTATTTAATTCTAATGCATTTATGAGTGACACCTAAATCTAAATCTTTTTCTTCTAAAGTTTAATTGGCTAAAATATATTTAGTAAACAATTTTTGTAATTTCATGTTACTTATTTGAATTTGTTGCGTTTCGGACTTCAATCATGAGAATGGGTAATTTGAGGCTTACTCTGATCGACTGTGTTCCTAGGCAAGACACTTTATCCACATTATGCCTCTCTCCACCCAGTAGTGGGTACTTGGGAGGTACAAATGCCATAAGTGCTGATTATGGCTGCAACATTACGGAATGGATTGTGTTCCTGTAGATGTTTGTTCCAATAACTGGAGATAATAATTGTGAGCACTTAGATGCCTGAGCAATAAGTGAATATAAATGTCACATAGCGGCAGTATACATTTTATAAAGTTTCGTAATTTCACATTTTCAATTTCACAGCTTACTATTCTTCGGTTCTCTTCAATGAAGAAAAAGGAATATTGCGTTTTCTAAATGCAGCTATCAGACATGATGAGGTATGTATTTTGTTTCTAGTGGTAATTAATAGTTACTTGGTGGTCTTGGTTAGTAACATACACATAGAGGAATAAAAACAAATGTGTTGAATTTGAACAATGTGAGCTTAGACTTGCATAAATCTACAAAACAAAGTGTGAGCACCATTTGCCAAAAGTGGTGGAAGTTAACCCCACCCCAATTTGACATAAAAAAAAAATATTGGTTTAATGAAAATGGAGTAATAAAAATAGATACTAGCTGTATTAGAAACTCCTAAAGGCAAAGTCAGGCCTGTTATTGCAAGCAGTTTTTTTTAGGATTTTGAGCACCCCATCCCTGTCCCACTCCTCAAAAAAAAAAAAAATCAATTCTGGATTCAGTGCACAGAAAGGGGTAGAGGCATTTCCAATTTCTTTGCCTATTAAACTATTTAGCTCTACAAGAAGTTATTAAAGTCGTTGTTGAATTGCTTTTCTCAATGACTTTACACTTTAATAGCTATATATACCTGTTACAGATTGATATTTGCTTCAACATCAATAGGGTCACCGTCACACTTGCTTAACTGTAAGAAGTGTACACCTATAAATTCTACATATCCCGTAAGAGTAAATTTACCTGGTGCAAAAATTATTATAGTTGGAATTTGCACTGGCCGCCGGCTTAAAGTACAACCGTTGATTTGGGTTAAAATTCTCTGGTTAAAAATGAGAGTTGTGTTGAATTTGACCATTGAGTGGTTAGAGATCAACCATCTGTCATTCTGCTACATTCAGTATTAATTTTGGGGCCAATTCATTTTTAAAACATGAATAATAATCCAGTATAACTTTAAATTGTTTAATGAGACCGTTAAGTAAGGGTCATAGTGGACATGTAATTCTATAATGCTTTTATAGCAGGGTCAAACATTTCTTCAAACAAAACATTAAATAATTTATATAAATAATAATCATTACTACAAATAAATGTATCTTATGATTATATCCACAGTTCTTGGAATGCAAAGCTGAAATACTTGATTTCCTGGTCAAATTCATTGAGAAGATCAGCAGTGGAATTGAACCCTACGCTGTAGCTATCAAGGATGTGTGCTTTTCTATTACCTCCAGGGATTCTAAAGCCAAGGCTAAATCAAAAGCCTTTGGAGTATTGATCACTGTAAGTAATGTAATGATTAAGGTTATATTTACAGATCCATAAATAGTAAAAGACTATTTACGGATTCTGTCCCAATTTTAACACCAGATGGCGCTATCTCATGTGACCTGGCTCTGATACCGACCACAGCGTTCAGCGCTGCACTCAACTCACACTGGTACAATATACACGGGGTCCTGTACACTTTGGTAAGTTTAAAATCCATTATTTAAACCAGTTAATGAACAAGAATGTATGAACCCAGTATATAAAACAAATATCCTGAGATGAAAGGCT
This sequence comes from Nesometra sesokonis, assembly GCA_025631205.1. Lineage (NCBI taxonomy): Eukaryota > Metazoa > Echinodermata > Crinoidea > Comatulida > Antedonidae > Nesometra > Nesometra sesokonis. The sequence continues at coordinate 17,065 of JAOTQE010065309.1, forward strand.
CTGGATTACTATGGGTCCCTCAGTGACTGCAAAAGTACTATTTGCTTTGGAACTGCGCCCCTCAGAAAATAGCACTTTTGCAGTCACTTTGGGACCCATAGTTTTATGAGCTTTTCATCTCAGTATATATTTATATACCAGAAACAAGTCTTCAGATACTGAGTAATCACACTAAAAAATCCACCCCTAAGTGTCATGACAATACAAATAAACTGGAAAACTTTATTCTAAATTCTAAACACTACGGTACAATACAGTAACATTAACTGTAATAAAAAAAAATTACTGTAGCAATAAGGAATGTTTTAATTTCAGTTACTAGAGACAGTTGGAAAGACTAGAGTTGGTCCAGACCTCAAGGCTGATGTCATGATCAAAAGATTTTTCAGTGACCTGATGCAGCCGAGTAAACTATCACAAACAGGTTTGGTATTTTCTACATACATAATAGTGTTAGAAGTTTTGAGTTCAATTCTTGTCCAGATTTCATTAATTTTTTTGGTTAGGTTGAAGAGCATGACCATTATCCACTCCAGTGTAATTATTAAAAAAAAAATTATCGTATTCTCTATTTATAAATTAAGGGTCCCTATTAAAGGGCAGGTTCACCCAAAAAATTACTATTCATTATATGTTTCAGTTTATCATAAAAAGTATATTCCGCCCTATTCAGGAATTTTTAGGATTTTTTTCCCTGTGTATTAAAAAAATATAACAAAAATATATAACACTAGATTTCATCCCTATTCTTTTACACACAAAATAGCAAAGTGGGTAATTTTTTATTATCAAATAAAAATGGC
>JAOTQE010065320.1:0-16057 GCA_025631205.1 Nesometra sesokonis
CTGTAATTTGATCTACATGGTCCCGTAAAACTAGAAAAAGAACGTTATTCCCGTATCGTCTGCATTCTGTTTGATGAGCAAAAATGCGAGGCTTTCAACGAACCAGTCAATGACCTGGACGGTTCGACCGGCCTATTTTTTCGAAAGTTATGATGATATTTATGACGACCTTGACCTATTAGTGTCCGGCTCTTGACCCTGTCCGACATTTGATACATTTACCCTAGTTGTTATAATTTCTAAAAGTTCATGTCACATCTGAAAGTGAGTTTCTCAACACTTAAAGAAAGAAATCTACATCATGCTTTCTAAACCAATTCTCATTATGATGTTTATGTGATGGTACTGTTAGGTTGTGGGAAAGAACCTACTGTGCAGCCAGGTTCAAACCCAGGACCTTGCGAGTGGAAGGCAAGCATGTTTAGTCACCAAACTTCATTACCACTTATTTTTAATAAAATATTGAAGTCAGAAAATATATTAAAATGTCACTAGTAATTTAAACTACTTGAAAATTGATACTGTACTCGCATGGACCTATTTTTAGAGCCCTTATTAAAACTCATGTCACATTCAAACACATTGTTTATGGTAACTAGTGTAAATTTTAGGTACTGCTAAATGTAAGTTTACTTCAATTTTTTTTTTCAAACAGGACAGTTGTTCCCACAAGTAAAGTATGGTAACACTTATTTTGACAGATTTTTACTGCACCCTGCTTTGTTGTTTCAATGGGGTTTAGGAACTAGTAGTGTTGTCCAGTTGTGAAATGTATGGACACGGATGGGAAAACTGCCAAGTAGAAATAATATCTCGAAATGCCTAGAAATAACAAAGTTAAAATTATTATTCGTCATTATTTCCTTGTTTAAGGTTTTGCTTCAAAATGTTGAAGGACTTTCCCTCTTAAATTTTACCACAGGAGACCTGGCTTCTTGTTCCCCTAAAATCTGCACCCATAGTAAGAAACATTCCCAAAGCAGCATTGAACCTAGAATTTTGAGTAGAAAGAAACTACAGTGCCCGATATGTCCACTAATCAACTTCAAGTAAAAAAGTATAATACATACTCCAAGTAATGAGATATATTACATTATCATTCATGATGAAAAGTGGCACTGTAGTTTGATACCCTTCTGATGATGACATAATTTATGTCAAAATATTGAATCCTGTGATGATGGCGTGTATCTTATTGCTTAGAGTGTGTATCGAATTAATAATGGCACTTTTACCATAGTTTCAAGATTTCTCTTGGTAGCTACAGTTTCAACTACCATTTGAAACCAATCGATATTCATATTTATATAGAGAGTAGGTCTTCTAATTATAGTATCTTGTCTTGTAATCAGTTCTTTTTATAGATCTATTATAACTCTAGATTGAAGTCTAGAAGGAAGACGTTCAATGGACTAGCTCACATATTCTAAATGTGAGGTCTCACCACAAAATGAATCACATTGTACGTGGAATGAATTTAGATAAGAATTCAAATTTTTGAGAATTTTTATTTTAATCAATTATGAGCACTATAGTACTTATATTTCATTATACATTTTAGGTCAGTTTTTATACAGGCAAGTGTCCTTCATAAAGGTTTCCTGAGATTTATATTCTTTTACTTGTTTATTTTTCAATGCTTTATGGACTATTTTTCTCGAAACTGTGTTTCCATACTTGAAAACTTCAGTTCTCATATCTTTGGATCTACTTATCCAATGAATGTCATTTAAAGTGTTAACTTATTTTATTCTGGCTGACATTACCAGTGTCTCAATTTGTATTTTGCTACCATAACTCATTTTGTGGTGAGATCTCACAAATGGTCACCCAAGTTTAAGGAACATTGTAGATTATCAGATGGCAATTATTTCATTAAATTGAAACTAAGCATATTTTAATCATTTTATCAGCAGTGGTTGAATATTTTTATATAGAATTATTTGTTTTATTTAAAACTTATGTTGGATCTGGTACACACATGTGTTCCAGGGTCCCATATTGAGATTTTCTCCAGCTGGTCAACAGCAGCAGGAAAAGCTGTTGCACTTGGCAATTTCAACATGCCCTAGTATTTTGCCAATATAAACAATGTTACATTTTTAAAAAATGATTAATAGATAGAATATTTATGGTGAAAATTACAAAAAACCAACAATTTATTGTATCAGTTGTCTAAGCAGGCTATGTCTTATGATTACAAAAATATGAAGATGATTTCTATTAAATTGGACTTCAGGGGCGGATTTAGAGGGGGCCAGACCGGGTTGTCCCAAGTGATGGGACAACTGTAATTTGACCTGTATGATGTGTGTATTTATCTATAATTTGGCTGAGTTTACGACTGTATCTAATCTAAACCCCTGACAGCTCCCGACAGATAAGCCAAGTTTGAGGTGGGCGTGTTCCTGGTTTTCAATTTGAAAAGCAAAAAAAAAACGCTATTTGCTGTATTTTTGCGTGCCTTTTTTTAGGCCTTTTTTATATTGGAGGCTCATCTGGACCAACAGAGCCCCCGACGTAGTGGCGGACACTTCCCATAGGCGGACACTCTTCCTAGATTTTGAAGGTGTCAGCTTACGGAAGGTTCAACTGTATTAAAAATTGTCAAAAATTAAATACAGTATAAATGTTTGCCATTCAACAATAGAATTCTACCGAGAATGATATTCACCCTATCTCTCTTACGTCCATTGCAATGAAAGTTTTTGAAAGTTTATTAGGTGAGAAACTATGGAGCCAAATTAGTGATAAAATTAGTGATAATCAGTTTAGATGTCTATGAGCGCATCGGCAAGGGCGATATTAGCAGACTCCAACCACTTGCCGATAACGCCTGTTTTTGGGCCAAGGATAATCTTATGGAAATAAATTTTAAAAAAACTGTTGAAATGCGTATTAGTTGTAAGAAAACCAAAACTAATTTCGAACCTATTGTTTTAAACGAGACCACTATTAAGTGTGTCAATCAGACTAAACTGTTAGGGGTTATTTTAACTAATGATCTGTCATGAAATGCCCATGTTGATTATATGTGTAAAAGAGGAAATTCTAGACTTTATTTTTTGAGACAACTACATAAAGCCGGTCTTGGAGTTGTTGAAATAGTTTATTTTTATTGTAGTATTATTCAGCCATTAGTCGAATATGCTGCGCCAGTCTGGGCTACGAGTTTAACCAGTGAACAAATTACATTGGTTGAACAAATTCAGAAAAGGGCATTTAAAATAAATCTCCCAATGACTAGTTACAATGAGGCGCTCTTAATTTTAAATATTCCATTGTTGGAGGAAAGACGCACCCGACTGTGCAGGGAATACTTCGAAAAAGGTAAAACTCCAGATCACAGACTTAACAATTTGCTTCCTCGATTACGTAATGCAACATATAATCTGAGAACAACCAATGAATTTCCTTTACCCAAATGCAGTACAAATAGAAAAAGACAATTTATGATTAACGCGAGGTTGTTCAATAGATGGTAGGTATTCCCTGCACAGTCGGACCATAAAGAATAGAATGGACAAATGTAAAATTTAATTTTTGATGTTTATTTGTAATGTGGGTATTATGTGTTATTTCTTTAAATGGTTTGTCTACGTGGTTGTTGAACTTGAGTTATTAATTTTAACATTGTTCAAACTTCAATTTATGCAATATTTTATTGACGTAGATTGCAATAAAGTTTTTCTTATCTTATCTTTTCCAACATATCATGTTTTAAAATTCAGTTCTAAGCTTGATCTTGTGTCTAGTTTCTGGTATAAAGTGACTTGATCTTTGCTATTTTGAACTAGTTTCAATTCAAACTAAGCTAAATTATGCATTTTCTCAAAATCCATTAAAATTTATTGAGTTCATGTTTCTGAATTAATATTTCATGTCCTTTCGTTATAATTCATTTTCTCAAAATACATAAAAAATTTATCATTTTCATGTTTGTAAATTAATAACTCGTGTCCATCCTTGCGTTAGTCCTTATTAAATATACATAGTGTTTTTATTACTTCCCCAGAATATGAAATTTCATGAACTAATTAAATATGCATTAATTCGATATTGTGCATAATTGGCTACGTAAAATAAATTGGTTTTCAATATATATTACCAATATGAGAGGTTTTCAATTAAAATTTACTGCTGTGGAAGCCATCTAAAGCTATCATCCGCTTTAACTACGTATACATGTTTTCATAATATTTTTAATTATCCTCGTAAAGTAGAGATTTATCGCATTTGCCTTAAATGAAATTAATTAAAAGAAGAAAGTCAATGTCAAAGATAATTTATTGTATCCACAGTAAAATTTTAATTAGGTAATGAAGATCCGGGGTGGATTACTATAAGCGGTAAACAGTCTTAACATTAAGACCGTCAATAATTGTGACGTCAGGTATGGTCCTTAATTATAGACCATTGCTATACCGTGATCTTAACAGTTAGCAGTCTTAAATATTAAAGCCTGCTTTAAAGAGGCTATAGATGGTCTTAACATCACTTACAATATGGCATCAGCATTATTTGACCTTAAATTGCCTGTTTTAATAAACTGTTATAATTATAATGGTTTAAACATACACAATATAAATTCAATTAAAACTTGTACAACATATTCGTAAAAAAATCAATGTGATGTGGCACAAGAATTATGTAAAATAGCACCCTCAATTACCATTTTGGAGTGTTCGAGAGTCAATACTGAACGTGGTCTTAGAAAAGACTGTTTTATAGCAATGGTCTAACTTGGGTGACTTTGCTAAGACCGTCTATGTGTTAAAGCCGGCTTTATTCTGTAAGTTAAGACCGTTAGTTAATACTGTTTCATGGCAATCCGCCCCAGGACAAATTCTGTACAACTTTAAAGACCGTATGACACATTTTAAAATGGTTTATATTAATATTAAAATTTTCTTCACATTGGTATAATTCAGTTAACACATGTTCTTTCTGTTGAAATACATAAAAGGTTTGTTTTAATTAACAATAAAAATGAATGGGATTAAATACTTTAATGTGCAGAGAGGCCAAATTAATTAGTGTCTTGTAACGTAAGCAGTGACTGTTACCAAGTGCACTGTTCGCACACGATACGGGCATGTACAGTAGTTACTAATAGGCCTTTTAATTATGAGAATAGCATACGTACGTTGCAGTGGTGTCGTTGCAGCTTGACCTGAAAATCACAATATAAAAACAGTGCTTAAATTTGTGGAAGCAGTTGGCGCAGCGGTTGCTCTTCGGACTTCTAGTAATGAGGTTGGTGGTTTGAGGCTCACTCTGGTCAGCTGTTTATGTTTCTAGGCAAGACACTTTATCCACATTGCCTCTCTACCCAGGAGTATGAGTGGGTATCTGGGAGGTACAAATGCCATATGCTGTAACAGTATGGAATGGATTGTATTTCATAGGTGTTTGTGCCAATGACTGGGGTAATAATTGTGCAGTGCTTAACAATAAGCGCTTATATAAATGATGCATTATCAAATGAATTCATTTATATAAAAGGTGGATTTATTATACATATTATCCATAAAATTCTTACAAAATTTTCTTGAAATCCAAATGCTATGTCATATGTCATACCTAAATTTGAGCCAGGGTATTCTACTGTAAAGCAATGTTCAAATTGGCAACGTGAATATTAAGACAAAGGAAAAAAAGAATTATAAAGTAAAAATATGAGCTAAATATGAAAATTGTAAAAATATTCATTATTTTATGTAATATTTGATATTGTTTAAAAGTTATAACACATTTTGAGTTATTTCATTGTTATGGCTCATTCAATACAGGCAATACCCTATCTAATTTTCCAAACTCTCAGTTTTTTTTTTAATGTATGTGGCAGCCCTGTGGCGGATTGAGATGGGGCCGCATCTAATGCACCCCTCTAATATTGTCAGAAGTACATGTGCGCCTCTGTTATATTACGTGTGCCGCCTTTAAAATGTTTCCTCAATAACAGAATACATGTACACTGCATACAACTATCTTAAATACACACAATGAAAATTTTTTTACTTGTTAAATTTAAAACACTGGACACGCCCATCTGGTTGGAAATTTTGTGCCCCTCTTTCACGTGATCCTGGATCCGCCCCTGACCTTCATTTAATGTTTACCACATTTTGTAGGGTTTAACATGCCAGTACTTGATGATACTCAAAGGCATTTTCATCTCATTTTGGGGGCTTTCCGATTATATTGTTCCAATGTATTACAAATTCTTACCATGCATGAGAATATGCGATGTATGAGATGTACAATGGGTTCCCATGGGTGAGACTCGCGTCTTATGCGTGACAATTATATTATTAATTGCATTGATTTAAATTAACCTGATATAGTTGATCATAATCAACAGAAAACCAATTAATTAATAACCTCCCAACTTTTCTAATCAGTATCTTCAGTCTCTCGCCTTGTTGTAAATTTTTCACTTTATTAGCTGTTAAGACCCATTTCAATTAATTGAACTGCCTATTCTGCTCATACGTTTTCTGTTTAGACCAATACGTATCACAAGTCTTTTACCCATTTTACACTGCCAACACAATTGCAAGATGTTCCTGCAATTTGGCATCCTGGGACATACAATTGTGGGACTGATTTGTAGTGTAAATGGTGCAAAAATCTGATCGCAGGTTGAATCGTCCCGTGGCGGTCCCGGGGCAGTGAAGCAGAATGCATTCTGCTTTGATCCTTTCCGGAACCCGGAGTGGCAATGTAAACTGGAATGGTTAACATCCTCAATCGTTGGGTAACAAATTTACTCGACAGTAAGTTTAATAGCAGAAATATTTTATTTCAATTCTCTTAACTACGTCTTGGGGGCGCTATTTTGGTTATTTGTAAACCGGGTACCTTATCAATGTAAGCTGATTCGGCTATAGTTACATTGATCGTTCTGCAATGTATAATCTGGTGAAAAAGGTAACTCATTGCGCAATCGTTGCGGGGGCGTCCCGGGATTGTATTTCCTTTGGCAGTGCAAAAGGGTTATTTTACTCTTCATTTATCCCTTGTACTTCTTCCCTATGGACCACTTAGCTTCTCCCTTTCCAGATCCATACAACTCAAAATCTTTTATTTTCCATCAGTAAACAGAACCTTTCAAATTCTCAAAAAATTTCATCTGTTTTCAAATATATTATTTTGGAATTTTCTTTCAAATTAAACTATACAAAGTAGACTTACTTTTGCTACGTTTTAATTTTTTTTACCTTGGTACGGAGTCTTTGACATTAAGTTCACAATAATTAATATAACTTTTCCTATTTTAACATTTAAATTTGTTTAACCTGTGATAGATATATATATATATAAAAATTTCTGTTTTTTTCAGTCATGTGCATTTTTAACGTTTTAAGATTTACACAAAAAATCTAATCTAAAAAACACAAAATCTAAAAAAAATACACTGCCCAGCTAAGGTTAAAATTTGTGCTCAACCTGAACAGGTATTTCATTGATGGAATTTTTGGTATAAAAGCCATTTGGAGCATTACGAATTTGTAAGATTCAGCGCTTGAACTCCTAAACTCATAATGCAAACCTCCATGCATGGATCAGCTAGTCTTTGTCAATGGACTTACTCAGCCCTGGAACATTCCTAATTAGTAACATTGGCATAGCTATCTCCAATTCTTACAGAGAGAGAAGCCGGTTCGTGGTTATTTTGTAACTTGCACATGTTCAGTGTATTCCCATGACTTGGTTCAGCATCACTTGACTGAAGGTGCACATTACTTATTATTAAAACATGCTCATTATTTTTTGTCAGATTTGACTGAGATTTTTTGGTATTTCTTTTCCCAATTCTTTTCATAGTATATGCTTCCCATTCCTATTGTTTTTAGTACTACTCACTATTGTTTGTATCTGCCTCTAGGGTGGCATGAAAATGACTTTAATTCACTGGGCAGTGTTATTTTTTGTGAGGTTTAATCAAAATTTTCAGACGTTTCTTGGTAGTTCTTTTCCCAATTCCCTTCCTTTCCTAGTATATGCTTCCCCTTCTTACTGTTTCTTAGTGCTACTCACTCTTGTTTGTGTCTGCCTTTGTTGTGGCACAAAAAAAAAAACATTGTAATTACAGAATAGGAAAACCCTTCAGAATACCTTTATAAGCAAATATGATATAAAAGAGCCCAAAGCAATTGAATTTGCCTCATTGTCTTTTAACCTTTAATGGCAATTGTACTTGTTGTCCCATCCGAAGGACGAGGTTACATTGACAGTTGTAGATGACATAACCTTAATTTTGGCAGATTTCCAATTAAGGAATACCGTCTGTGATAAAATATTGATATTAAAAATTTAGATCAATAAACCTTATGCGATCATTAGCATAGTGACGTAGGTGCATGCAAAATATATTGAATTGCAAACTGTGTTTATTGATTATCTTGTCTAGTCTACTAGTGTAGTAATTTTAGCCATATTCTTTTACGCATTCCTCCAATTTTCACTAAAAATATAAAATTTGTATGTGATTTTTTATATAAAAATAAATAAACACGTCAGTTTATAAATGCATGCAGCTTTTTAAAAAGTTTAAAAAATGAAACTGCAGAAAATTGTTGAAGGACCCTAAAAATGTTTAAATAATAAAAATTGAATGTTGAAGCACGATTCTAACCAATGATGGATCTAAGATTGTGAATTAGGGGGTTTGTAACTATGGAACAAACGGAAGGTCCCCGATTTGACTTTGACAAGCAAAAGACCCACATTATACCTATACTATGTATATTTACCAGTCTGTTTGGCATTACAATTTACTTGAAATACTTTTTAGGTTAACATTATGTAGGATTTATTTTAGCCAGTTAAGCTCCCTCTTAAATCCACCCCTGCAAACTTGTCCCTCATGTGAAATTGAAGTACAGTGCTGAGTGAAAAAAAAAAACTTTGGCGCTAGCCGTCAAATCCCCTGAACTGATATAAATACTAGGATATGTTCATGATCAGGTCTAATTGGTATACCCAAGGAGTTATTATATAATACATACTTGATATAGAATAGGCATTATGATTGCAATATAAATAAATATAAATATAATGCTATAGGGCTAACTCTGTGATATTGCACCATTGTTTCATTCAAAGTATAATGGTGAGTTCTTGTATAAAAACATGTTTATGGATAACATTTTATTATAAATTTTTATTAATACAAAATGTAACGCAGCCAATAGTTATTATCATAGCAGGTATAAATCGTTACATAATCAATTAAATTAGGTACTGTACTTAAAATTTAGTTAATTTTTTTTTCCACTCAGCAATGTATATCAGTTTGCCATGTTAAATTACTGCTCTATTCATGCAATATGTTGTGAGTTTGATGTTGTACCTACTGACTTAAGCGAACTAAGAAAATGGTGCTTTATTTCAAACAAATTTCAAAATTTAATAAATTAATACATGTGGGCCATTTAATTAGTTAATAATACACCATGAGCAGTTTTTATACAACTTAAGATCATTACTAGAGCTGGAGCTCATCAGGTTATGAGTATTTGTTTTTCAAGAAATGGGATTTTAGAAGAAATAAGTCTGTAAAATAGTGACGTAGATGGCTACAGAAGATTATTAAATTGCAGAATGTTAATTGATTATAATTTCTGTACAATGTTAACTGTACTGTTATTCTAAAATAATTGATGTAATTTTGGAAGAGCAGTGATGTCACAGTTACCATGACTTCAATGCTAGGGGCGCACAAATAGATATTTAATATGATTGATTTCCTTAGTGAAGTACCATAATGTGTGTGCTTAAGAAGCTCAATATTTTTTTTAGGAAATAAGTGAGTTTAATTAAAGAAAACAATCTAGGTTACTAATTACTAGGAACTTTAGCCACAGTCATTTATCTATCCAAATATAATGTATACCTGTGAAATCCAATTTAATTGCCATTGTACTGACTATACATTGGATAAGACTATATTTTAACTAGAACTGAACTCGTCACTTTGACGAGTTAGCTGATCTGCAGTTACTTTGATTTAAATTCACGTGTACACTATGATGACGTAGTCAAAATGCAAAATGAATAGGAAAGAATTGTACCAGAAAGAGAATTATTTCCGCCATAATATACTGAATTTGAATGAAATTCGATGAATGAAAACGCAGATATGCCGAAAATGAATATGATCAAATACCATTAAATTTTAACTACGTTAAATTAAAATGCAAATATGGCGATGTCACAATGACATATTTGCATTTGCCATACATGGAATCATATCTACGATTAATATTCTTTCGGAATATCAAATTAAAATTTCTCTTTTTCATTAGAAAATTTTAGCGCGTGGCTACACTTTTTGTAAATTTTCAAGTTACGTAACTTTCAACATTGACCTTAAGTTTATGCTCAGTAAATATGATCTGTAAATGTCAATTGGTTGAGGAGATTCAGTCGATAACGTAAAAACGTACTTTTGCACGTAGATGACGTCACACGCAACTTATCGCGCTGAATAGGTTAGCAGGTCTATTCCTCATCAAGGGTTACTGCCACTGTAAATTTCATGTTAATATGTATTGTAGAATTTGAGATAATCATCGAACAAAATGTGACAGAAAGAAAGAAGGAAAAAACAAAAAGATCTCTTACAACAACAATAGCTGATCTGCTATGTAGCAGATCAGCTAATAATAGGGCAAAGGAAAGAATTAATGTGCGGATAGGTGGATTGATTATTGGTACTTTGTTAGGCATAAACAAAAAAAATGATGCGATACAATATGTCTTTATTTTCATTTCCACAACTTGACAAAAATGATATTTAGTTCATTAGGCTGAAGTGTATTAAAATTATTTCAAATAATAAACATATAATAAATAAAAATAAAATAAAATATTCCTACTGTGATTTTTATTCCAAAAAATTACTTTTACAAACATGTAAATATTTTATAATTTAAATATAATCTAAGCTGTTGTTAATTAATATTCTGAAATATTCATGAAGGCATTAACATCTAACGACACTCAATATGGTTGTATTCATCTGCCTTCTTTATAAATTATACAGTAGCCTACTATATATCCATATGTGTTATTCGTCAGTCATCCAATCCATTCTGTGTTACTGTCAAATAATATGGTACCTTCTTCTCCCAAATAAACAAAAAAGTAAATTACATAAATTGCAAAAAGGGCATCAAGAATTATAGGATCCGATATTGTGTGCTCGACGAAATGTGTGAGAAAATTTCACTAGGAAAATTTAAATATATCATGCAAAATTCCCTACACCCTCTTCACACAGATATAGTAGTAAACCGATCAGGAAGAGCCCGACTAATACAGGGATGCCCAAAAACAAATCGGTTTAGAAACTCCTTCATGTTTTATCGTTACAAATTTATTTAACTCAGACTTCACTCGTTAAGAATTATATATACTATGTATGAGGTATACGGGGTGTATATTTGTTAATTATTATTTAAAATTGTGATAGTTTATCTTTTTCATTTGACACTGTATAAAGTATCTTGCTTGAACCATTGTATTATGTGGTAAGTATCTCAAATGTACTATGCATATTTGACAGTGGATCTTGTATCTTGTATTATTTTACCTGCAGTGTTGTTTTGGGTTTATTGATGTGGTGGTTTTGTAGGTTGGTGTTTAACGTGCTTGCCATCCAATCCCGAGGTCCTGGGTTCACTCCTGATCTAGCTCAGAGGATTATTCCCACATCAAAACACCACTGCCTAAGATAAGATAAGATAAGATAAACTTTATTGAATCCAAAAAGGAAACTTGCTTTTGGTCAGTATCACAGATACAGTACATACATGACATTGTTAAGATACAATTGCACTAAAAATAAAAATACTAAACATTATTTGAAACGAAAATACTATTTGGTACAAAAGAGCTACGATAACGTGAGGTTCTGATACGAGGTGCTCTCAAACGTCTGCCTGACGGAAGGTAAACATAATGAATCTTAGTTTATAAGCATGATATAGTATCCTGTAATTGGCGTTTTGTAAATGGTTCTAGATGGACAGTATATTCAGGGAGGTATGAAGTCAAATGAATGCCCATGTGTTAATGTTTCTTCAAAATATTAAATATTGCTGCTTTTCACACTTGGATTATTTGAAGTGGTTATATGTACCATGAGCAGGGCTCGCAGAATAGGTTGCCCGATGGTCGAAGGCAACCAAGATGATTTACATCAGGCAACCAAAAATTATTAGGATGGTTCCAATGGGCAACCAGATCTTGGCTCACCCTAATCAATCATCAAGTCACAATCACCCCAGCCAAAAATTTTAGAGGATTTAGAAAATCCGGCTCAGCAATATTACAACAGTCAAACTAATTTTTTTTTTTATAATATGGGCAACTTTAAAAACTGTGAGGGCAACCAAATTTTAAACCTTGGTTACCTGAAGGGCAACTAAATATTTCAATATTCGGCGAGGCCTGATGAGCTACGATAAAACTTGTAAAATTAATTCTTTGGGAGATATTACTCAAGGCTACAACTCATGGGAGATTGGCCATAAGGTAAATGGCTATTTGCAATAAGCCATTTCACGGTTTCAACTGCGCATGTGCAGATTAAGGTCAAGTCATAAAACGATGCGCGGCAAGTGTATTTCTTTTCAATAAGCCGCGCTTCATTTTATAACTTGACCTTAACCATGGACATGCGCAGTTGAAACCGTAAAATAGCTTATCATTATAAAACTAACAAGTGGTTAGGTTGATTAGTTTTGCCAAAAATTGGAATTGTTTACAACTATTACATACTTTAACAAATATTGCCAAATTGTTTGTCTGGATTCTCACATCATTTGCTATCATTAAACATGCAAAAATAATTTTTTTTATTAAATTTTATTTCAAAGCCAAAGGTTGGTAATGAAATAAACATGCCCAATTTCCTCTTCAGTCCAAAAAAATATTGTCTATCTAGTTAATTGTCAAATAACATCGTCTCATTTCCTGATTTGATTTTTGATATTTTTTTTATGCCAAGTTTCCTTCATTGAGTTTGGCAGATAGTTTACAGTATTTTGAAGTTCCTGCTTTTATGTATCAAACTACTTATATGAAGATTTTATTTTTAACGATGACGACAGCAGCAGTGATGGCGACAAAGATGAAGAAGATCTGGTTGTGTTGGTGGTTTTAAATGTGTTGATGGTTAATTTTTAAAATAGGCAATTTTTGCTAATGTTTAATTACATTTTGTACACATTGTTCAAGTCAACAAAAATTCTTTGAGCTAATTATTAGACATTCTGGTTTTTATTGTAGTATTATTTATTCTTAATCTTGGTAAGTCACTTTCGTCAACAAAATAAAACAATTTTCATTTGTAGAAATTAAATTGGAGACAATGACAGGGGGTTCAAAGGCACAACAGACCCACAATGGTCAGGGATGAGGTGAAGGAATTTAATGGTTATGTTTGTAAGCCTAAACCCAGTTACCCAGAAGTGTACTCACATTTAGAACATACATGGAATTAAGATTTATTGTAAATTTGTTTTAATTTTATTTTATTGATAAAAAAAAACTACAGGCTTGGACCAGATGGGATGAGTGTTGTAGATAGGTGCCAATAAAAGCACATTTAAATTAGGCGTCACATACTGTATGTATAACCGGGCTAAGTGCATTATGAAGACCATAACAGTCCTCAACCTTTTACCTTGTCTGACAAGATCATATTTGCCATAAATTGGTGGTACAAAAAAATGTTGGCAGATTTTCAGTTTTAGCACTTGGGGTAAAACCATAGATATATTATTTACAGCTAGATGGTGAACTTAACATAGAATTGCAGTCCCATTGAAGCGCCTACTATTTTGGTTTTGTCAGGCTTCATCACAAACATTTAAGTTTAATGATAATAACTGTTTTACAATTATTGTATTTTTAACATTCTTTTGTCATACAAATTATTTACATACGCCACATATATTTTATGTTGGCAATGTCTTTATATTTGGATTAAATTTACTTTCATTTATTGATAAATTTTAAACTTCTATGAAAGATTGCGCGTGCGCAATTTTTACATTGCAACAGCGTTAGAATGTAACACGATTTGATTGTTGGATTCCGGAATAGTAGGCTCTTACATGTAACTGCACTTTGGGCTATGTAATCTGTGTAAGTTCACGATCTAGTTGTAAATAATAAATCTATGGGTACAGTAAACCATACTTGCTAATCTATACTGGATTTATGCTGCTTTCATATATGAATTTGTAAAAACTACTTTCATAACTTTCTAACATGACAGAACACAAGAGGAGTGCATTCTTGGACAAAAATTGTTTACTGGAATTTATTGGTCATTTGATAAAACAATTCTTGATGAATTACATAAAAAAAGAAATTGTAGGAAGGCTAACTTTTCCAAAATTTCTAAATATTGCTGAAATAAAATACATGTACTGTTTGCTAACATTGTGGGTGTATGTTTCATTTACCTTTTTTAGACGCGGAAACGTCTCTATAAACAGCTTTTCAAAAATGTCTGTCTGTCTGTCGGTCTTGTTACGCACGTTTGTGACTATTTGCGTTTTGTTCTTTCCATATATAATTTATGATAACCGGCATTGTATGGGTGTCACTTTAAATATCTACGAGATATGAAACAATTAATTATCAACTAGTAATACATTAACATTAAAAATTAATGGAAATATCAGTATAAATACACTTTTAAATGCTTACTTCCTTATTAAAACTTTATACAATATATTATTTTTTGCTTCTGGAGTTATGCAAATTGCGAATAATGCCTCAGACTACTACACTCGGCGACTTTTGCCTCAGGAGTAGTCGCAGAAATTTGAAATTTGCATAGCAGATGATGTTAATTGTATAAAAGCAGGCATGATACAGAATCTAATCCATTTGACACTGATCTTGCTTTTATAGTTGGATCAGTAGCCGCACTCTAATCTTCAATCGCCTTGTATAGGCAGTTGTAGAATAGTCCAGTTTGTTGGCTAAATAAAAGTGATGGCGTCCGGTACACGGACAGTTAGTTACACTGACCAGCTACAGCTACTGTGCACAGCTTTTCACGTCTTATTGACGGATTGACTTGTTTATCACAACTTTTATATAATGGGGGAAAAATCCTTCTCCAAGGGGAATCCAATACACATATACTATAAAGGTGCCCCAGAATTTAATAAACAAGTCAATCCATATCAAAATTTAAATTTTTGAATTAGAAAATACTGAGAATCGAAAACTTGTAATTGATTATGTTAAACTGACTATAGTTCTATACAACACCGTTGATCTGGGCCCCCATGTTTAAATAAAGTGATGAATGCACCAGTGGAGCCTGTTTATATTGTTTAAATCAAAGTTGATCTTGTTTGTGTTATTGTAGTACTTTCATTGTCTTCTCTTCTTTGAGATTATAATGTCTTGTTAGGTCAAGTACTACTCAATAATTTAATTGGCAGCTTTTATATCTATTAAATGTTATTGTGTTGCTTATGATATTAAAGTTTAATATTCACGTTCAACTCATCCATATTCCTGAAATTGTATATACTGCAAAACTTAATAGGTAAAAAATAAAAATAAACAGTCAAATTAATTGACATTGTTTTGAAACAATTAATGTATGTAATATATAATTTAAAGATTGTACTAAACACAAAACCAGTGGCGGATCTAGGATCAGGAAAACAGCTGGGGGTGGGGGTGGCTGGCAAGGTGCATAGCACCAAGCAGGGGGTGGGCAGTGAGGGGGTGTCCCTCCGAAAATACGAAAAAATGTAAAAAAAATGGAACTGTTTGTGTACTTTATGGAAGTGTCTGGCCTTAATAATGTCAGCGTTCTGTGATTTTTTTTCCTTATTTTTTCCCTTATTTTAATTGTTTTTCTTAGTATGAAGGGGGTGGCTAGCCACCCTATTCATCCCCCCCAGATCCGCCACTGAAAACAAACAGATCACGCACCAAGCCTTTCAAAGTACAGTACTACAAACAAACAGAATGCGGATCACTGCCATGTTTGAAGCACCAAGCCTTT
>JAOTQE010065331.1:0-17864 GCA_025631205.1 Nesometra sesokonis
TCATATATTTTAGTCATTTATTCTTGAAAATGGTTCCAAGATGGTTCCGAAACGTCGAACTTTTTTGTCATTAAATTATATTTAAACTCAAAATCATGTGCCAATGTCGATGTTCAAAACATAGTTGCTGTGGGAGCACGGGCGCGCCACCAAGAAATACGCACTTTCCGTTTGTGCGTAACTACACATTCTGGTTTATTACTATAGCAACAAGGTTTATAGAATATGATACGGTAAGCTACAGTTTTAAAACCTGGTGATTCTGTCACAAATTTTAGAATTTTTAAACAAATTGAAGAGTTTTATTATAGTTTAGGAAGTTTTGAAATGGATCACCTTTGGAAAATTGCTGCAGACCTCTTTATTGAGAAAATTGCACCAAAGGCTAATCCAGTAAGAAGTTTAGAATACGACTGTGGAGGTAGGTGTTGGTTTATTCTGAAAACGAGAAATTCTAATCAGATTCGTAAGGAGAGATTGACCGACCGATGAATTATACTACTGCTGAGATCACTGATAAACTGTTCAGTAAATTATAAACCGCCTATGCCTAGGTCATAGGCCTATTTCAAACCAGAACTAGCCTAGCAGAAATGGGGGAAATTACATTTGAAAACGACCACAGAAGAGCTGACAGACCAATCGACCAACTAACCTATGGGACGGCCTTACAAGACATTTATGACGAATTTACTGCTATTTCCAATGTGACTATCAAATATTGAAACGAGATCAAAATTTCTAAGATGCGACCTACAATCAAACGTGTTCTAGTAGCCGACTGACCGACTGACTCTAGTGACCTAGCCTATTAATGGAGTAACTGGCCGACTTTAACAAAACTATTTTACAGATTTGAAACCAATGATAGAATTCCGGTAAAACGTAAAATAGGAGAACCCGGCACGCAAAGTGAAAAACTAACCGAAAAATTAACTAATAAAAAGACCAAAAACTACTGGCAAAATATCAAGGAAGTAGAACTAAATGACGTATAACGTAAGGAGGGCCAATAAGTTACATTATTCAATAAAATTAACAGAAATCAGAAAATGTAATAGACAGGTACCGGTCCAGTAATTTAAGTTTTATATTCATACAACTCCCCAAACAATGTGTTGCAGCAACTGATATAACGGCTATACTAGTAAAGAATAGTGACACGACAGATGTCAGGCCACAAAGTGATCCCAGCAAGATGCGTCCCACGCACGATAACCTGATGCGTCACTTAAAACCCGGTAGAATGACCAGCTTAGCGGACAGAAGCAGCTTCGACCTGTTAAAGAAACTGGACGAAAAGAAGACCGATTGGCCCTATAGAAGATCAAAGACTCAGGGATGCTCGTGGTTTAGGTCTAAGGTATGGCTATGATAATGATGATAATGATGATGATGATGATGATGATGATGACGATGATGACAATGATGACGACGATGATGATGAATGAAGAGGTGGATGATGATGATGATGATGATGATGATTATGATGATGATGATGATGATCTAATCAAGATGACGATATAACCTGATATTGAAGACGTTCACGAAAACTCCTTTTATGAACTGGCCGGGATCAACAGCATAAATGGCAAACACAAAGGATTTACCATTTTACTCGCGATTCGAAAAATTGCTGTATGCTTTAACAATACATCACTTAATTTAGGCCTATGCTCTAGGGTTAAAGTACATACTGATGATTGAGCCACTGGTTAGCATAGAGTGCTCTGTCAACGGTGTTTGGACATCAAGTTTCTTGAGCTATCTGGAACCGGTCGTATTTCCCCAGACAGTCAATGCAGAAGTTATAAAGGGCGGTATTATCAGGCCGCTGACATAAATTTATGCAATGATGAAAAATTAATGCGACTCCGTGTAAATATCACAATAGGCCTTGTGTATAACTATACAAAATATTGTTACAGAGAAATGTTTTTATATTAGATTCCTGATTATATGATCAACATTGAGTTCATAGGCGTGAAGAAAACCAGACTTCCAAAAAAGGCGTTTCAAAAACTGATAGCCAGCGAGAAGATCGACTGTATCACGCCATTCTTAACAAGATGGAAGTCATTTTATGTCGTGACCAAAGTTTACAAAGCTGACGCCATCCGATTTAAAATTGTTGTTGGAGATCGAACAAGAGTAATTTCGAAGAACGGGATACAACTGGCATTTGAATACACTAAAGTAAGGATAATAGCCCAATGTATAATGAATATAGAATTGTGGAAAAGAAAATACATTGTGAGTTACAGATATGTGGTTGTTATTGGGGAAAGAATGACGAATAAAATGCAGTACCTAAACATGCTGTTTTTTAAAAGATCTTAAAAGATACTAAGTGATCGACCGCAATATTGGCCTAAACCGCACATGAACGTGCACATTCAACACATTTCTTCAACTCCAGTCTCATCTCGTCATTCGAGTCCCCAAACGACAAATGAACCCAAGCAGTAGATGATGCAGTAACTATTTGATTTGATTTACTTTGCATCGTCAAATTTATAAACAAATAATGTGGTAAAATACATATAAGACGTTAAAACAATGCATGATTCTAGAAAATACCGTGAAAGTCTTTTTGTAAAACTTACTTCCAATGGATCTTCCAAAGTCTAATACTGTTCGTTCGTACTGTGCCTTCTTTGCAGGTCAACATAACGCCGCAACGGAAACTGGATGTTTTCACAGACGAAGAGAACGTTGAGGGGCAACTGTACCTGGAGACATTGCGACAAGAAGGCAGACTTCAGAATTTCTTCGCTGCATCTCATAAGGAATTAGTTGACATACTTCAGAAGGCAATAGATGATATAGACAAGAAAGCAGAGGCAGGGGTTAGCATTCAACATTGTTATTATATGCTTGCCTTATAAATCTTGAATGGGTTTGAATGTGACCGCTCTCGTTCTCACAGTACGGGAGCCCCACTGCACACAAGATATTCTTTAATATCAAAATTAATTTACATGTTGTCCTCATAACAGTGGTGAACAAAGGCATTTATGAAGTTGGGTAGGGTTCAGAATCCTCTCCGACCGAGGTGGGCGTGTTGATTGTTTTAATTGAAGAAAAAAAGTTATTCGCCTTGTATTGTTGCGGCTCTTTTCTGTACGCACGAGTAACAGTGTGTGCCTGTTAGTTTTTTATGATCGTGCGTATTTCTATGGTCTGTCGGGCTCCAATCCCTAGTTCAGGACCGCTTCGTGAAGTCGAAAACTGATGACACGGACGATGATCAAGACGAAGCGGATAGTAAGAGGGGAGGGGACAGATGATGATGATGATGATGATGATGATGAACATAATTATGATGATGGTAATGATTGCTGAAATATTCTGCATAACATAGCTCATAATCTCTTTTCAGCCGCTACATTCACCTCTCTTCGATGTCGATAAAGTCAACTGAAGCTTACATTTCGACCACCAGAAAACAAAACCAATGATTTATGAGAGATGTTAACGAATAAAAAAAATAGTAAAATTGAGTGGCTTTTATTTACTTATTTATCGTATAGTGTAAAAAAATGTCATATTATTTCATGTTGGTTACAGTGAAAATGGAAGCATATATCAAAGACATATATCAAAGATCTTAATAAATTACAACGTCTTCTAAATACTGCAGCTCCACTTGTATCTGGTACTTCAAGACATACTCACATTACACCAGAACTCCACTGGCTTCCAATAAAACAACGGATTACATTTAAGCTAATGCAAATCACATATAAATCACTTAACGACCAATCACCATAGGTCGACTTACATCTATAATTATTGTTAAAAAAACATACGGAGACAGGTCATTTGCAGTTGCAGCCCCTAAACTGTAGAACGTCCCAATTCTATCCTAGAGGTATTCAAAACTTCCTTGAAAACGCACATTTTTAGTTCGCTGTAGTGTGTTTGTTTTAGTTTCTTTAATCTCCCACTTTTAAGCGCTTTGAGACAATCGACGATTGTTAAAGCTCTAATACAGATTTAAAATTCTACACTTCAAATTAATAACTCATTTGAATTATAACTCATTAAAGATTAATACGTGGAAAACGTTTCCTATAAATGATATTCTTATAATCTTCGCTGATTCGAGGCACATATATATTTTTTGTAAAACTAAAAAAACAACTTACCAAACTAAGAGATGTATTGTCACTTAAATTTGAATATTTACTTGACGAATATACTTGATGAATATAGTTGAAGTTGGATTTTATGTCACTTGATTAATTTTTTGTTTTTTTTCTAATAATCGAATTTTAATATATACACAAAAAATACCTGTTTAATATGGATACACCAGTCAACTTTGATTTGGCTTAGGTATTTATAATATACAGTAGCTATATACTGTAAAGTTTGGCAATGTGTGAGTAAAGTTGAAGTATACTGTTGATGTTTGTTGGAACGTGTTGGCTTTAAGTGGCAATAAATCTTTGGGTCATATGGACCAAATATAGAAATACGTTTGGCGCAATTTAACAACTTTCGCAGTTTCTAAATTGCGCAGCGCAATTTACAAACCTTCAATAGAATTGACCTTAAAAGTCGGCCATATGATGTGTTTAATTAATGAAAGGTGCTGTACAATAGAACATCTTTAAACCGGCCACTCAGGTCCAGGGAAAAGTGTCCGCTTAATAGAAGTTCGGCCGAACCTTTGCCGGTTTGGCCGCGTCAAAAACCCAAAATGTCCAGTAAAAAACTTTCCAGTTTGGCATCGGACCCTCTAATCCACCTCCGATTGGTCCGCCCCTGTAATTATCGATAATAAATACAAATCATAAGATTGGCTTTTAATGTCAATTCTACTGATGGTTTGTAAATTGCGCTGCGCAATTTAGAAACTGCGAAAGTTGTTAAATTGCGCCAACATAGAAATCTACCATAGTGGATAGTATGGAATGTTTTTCTGTACAAACAATCCAAATTTTTGAAGAAAATCATATTACTGAACAAATTCTTTAAAATGATAAATAACATTTAATCGAATATAGAATGCGATGTCTAGAAATTTGAGACGCATGTAATTTGTGTTAGGAAGGCCGTGAAATGTGGTGAATCAGTACGTATACTTCGGCCGAAATTCTCGTAAGCGGGCAACTCCCGTAAGCGGAAACTTATCTCAGACCCGGAGGGTGTCCGCTTTCGAGAGGTTCAACTGTAATACACTATGGGTCATCATCAGAAAATGTCATTTGCGGTTCTTCAGACCTTATGAAACAGAAAGTCACTGCTTAACATCCACCTCTTCCCATCCCCTACATACTCTAGACTTAAAACTGGTCATTAAATCCGAGTAGCTTCATGCCACCGTAGGTCTACAGGAGGCTACTCGTGTTTACGATTCCCAATTCCTGGTGTGAACATGGCTTTATACTACCTTGACAAATCCAAAGCCACAATGTATAAACAAAAGAACTCATCAATTGTTTGTCAGTACCACTACATAGAAGATTATCGACTTTCCATTGTCCATTATCTCATTGGTCATCGTTACCAAGCAACAGTGTAGTATGTATTTGTCCCAAATAGTACATTTGGACAAGTCAGATATAATGCACACGTAATGCGAAGAAAATCAATCGGTTTGTTTATATAGACCAGAAGGGTGCTAATTTTAAGAGACAGATATAAAGTAACTTACATTAAAAGATATTTGAAGTTCTTTAAAATTATCTTCGTAGGCCTATTTCTATTATTGGTATCGAATTTAACTTTACTTAATTGTTGATTGATATCGTCAATATGTTGACTAGTGAATTTTTGGGAGGGGTTTCTAGGCGACGAGATGAGATGTATGGCTATGATAAATTTAACCGTCTAAAAGAAATGAAGAATACACTAACAACAGACCATATATCGAAGCTACAGGAAGAAGGAAGAAAATCCAGTCTACCACCATGGGAAAGCACCACAAAATCTACGTACACAGTAAGTTTTTAATTATTTGATTCATATAATAACTTCATGTTTGATAACACTGTGTGTTCTTAATGTCATGTCATAGTTTTAAAAGTTTAGTAATTTTGAATAATTAATTATCTTGTGGTAATATATGACTCTTATTTTCAAAAACAAATTTAGGCCTACTTTTCTATTTAGCCTTTTTTAGACTATTTACAACTCCCTGCTTATTCAGTATGTATTTGTTATAGAATCAGATAATTGTATTGGTACAGGGAATAAAAAAGTACGGTTTTTACAATGAACAATTTTACAACAGATTTATCAACCGCAAAATTGTCAATTTCCAATAAATATATAGCTTTTACATTGTTTCACTTATAAAGATAGGGCCTAACACTAAATTACAACACAACGATTTTTTGCCTCTGAATTGCACTGTACTGAGTATTCAGTACTATCTCCACGTCAGGTTGGGCAAAACTTACACCTTCTTTGAATTATCATTATAAATGTATTTCATTTCTGTAGGGTCGCCAGCCATTATCAGGAGTTTCAAAGGATATGATGAATTTTCAGGTAAGAACTATTACGTTTAAGGATAATAAATTAGATTAGAAAAATTAGAAGTGATTAATAATATTCGTAATTCTTAGTAAATGCAATAGGTCTACACATAAAATAATTTTCATGGCCTACCTTCGTGGGCCTACATAATAATCAATAATTTGAAAATAATTTTAAACAAAATTAATTAATCAACATTTTGTTATTATTAATTGAAACATAGTTACCTAAAAAAGCCTAACAAGTAGTACAGGCCTATGGTGATTCTGGATATATCTAAATTCTGCTGCGTACTCAGTCCTGATATTTTCTATTTACACGCTTTTATAATGATAAGTACGGCACCAAAGTGAATTAAAACAATAATTAAAATGTCTTAATCATAAATATATATATTTACAATTAACTGTTTGTTTATTTTTCATATCATCTTATCATGCCACCTTATCTGCCTGCCTGTGATCTGTTGTAGAAAGAACGACAGGTACGTGTATTAACTCGTCATAATCGTATCATAAATATTGGAGCAGTGATAGGTGGAGGGCTTGTCAACACGATTGTCAAGGAAATGTAATATTTCAAACTAGGAGTGACATTTTCTTCTGCCTAATAATATTCTAACCTTTGTCCGGGACACTATTCTCAATTCTACTCATTCTCATGTTTCTTTTCAGCGAGTTTTCTATGAGTATAATCCACCGGTGTATAATCACTAACAATTTTTAAATATTATCCACCCATTTAATTAGTTTTTAACCTCTTTTTCATGTTCCTCCCATGATTTCTACCAAACGTTTTTTTTTCTTTTCTTTATAATTCTGTCCAAACTAATGTAGTTCCTAGATTATTTATAGTATTGCTTCAAAAACCTCAATTCATGTTACATATATTTCCTTCCATTTGGCTTTCCACAATTTAGCGTTAAATTTGTCCGCTAGGACCGACAGACACACACATCGATCAGCGTAAACAGGGTAATGAACATGTGAACCGTTTTTACATATAGCGGTCATATTACATTTGGATTAAATAATTTTGGGCAGTATAAAATTCAACCAAGATGAAGTGGTGATGTTGTTCGCGGATGAATGAGAGTCGCTTCCGGAGCGAAGACGGGAAAGTTTAGCGAACCATTATCCGAGAAGAAACAACATCCTTCAACGTTAACAGATGTACAGGTCCTGAGAAGCGAAGGAAACGAAAGGACAGGCAGTTAAGTCCAAATAGATCTGCCTATAGGGACTACCTTGACATGGAATATTTAAGGCATAAGCCACCTACGAGTCCACCAACAAAATACAAGAATAATTCTCGACCCCAAGAAAAATGACTTTATACTGCTCTCCGTACACATCAAACAGTGATCATTATTTTTTAGCCATGAAATTTTTTTTTATGCCTACAATGTTTCTAAATTTATTTTTTAGAGATCTAGTCATTTTACGATGCGAGCCGATGGATCCAATATTGATGATGCGATATATAAATCATCTACCGCCATGGACGATTTTAATCAAAAGAAAACTGAAGTGGTAAGTAAACTATATCTTGAGTAATATAATAATATAATCATATGAAACGCCAATGGCACAACTGAACAGATATTAAGTCAATTATCTAAACAAAAAGGTTTCAAATTAATCTTAAAATTAAATTTGAATAATCTCAAACGATATCTGATGCTTCCAAAATCTTGATAATTAAAGAACGTTGAACATAAGAATTAGAAAATAAGAAATTATTTTCAGGTATTCAATTTAAACTGAAGTGTTACTTATGACTATATAATAATAGAGGAGAAAGGTAACTTAAAACCGAAATTAGACAGGACAAAGTATTTAGTTGATGAATGTTTATTAAAGATCAAGAAGAGGCTACTTAGACAATTTCACTTTTGAGTGGGGCGATATAGTTTGTCAAAATATGACTTTTTACTGAGCGAGTTCGGTTACATTTACATGAGACTACTATAGAAACTATTTTTAATACATTTTAAATTTTCTATAGATACCTGCTTTAAAACCAGACCGGACCATTAATCTAGCCGACATGCAACCTCGTTATTGGGACGACGGTCGTTTTGGTAGTTCTATGTACAAGACAGAATTCAGTGACATGGTAAGTTTATATTGCTTTTCTAATGAGTAAGTAAACACATGATATTAAAGTCAATAATCATACCCTAACAATGAACAATACCCTCATTTTAACGAAATGTACCACGCATTGTACCCATGCTCTAGATCAGTTTGTAGCCATTTTGCCTGGTATCTCCCCAATATTTTGGGGTTTCTAATTAAATTGGAATATTTTGAAGCAGCTATGCCGACTGCCCTGTTTTCGAGGTTACACCTTGGAATCGAAATAATGAAAAGCCATATTAGAATCAGGAATTGCTTTTCAAAATCAAACATTAATCAACATTATTTTACTGTAAAACCTACACCTGTAGATAATTTGAGCAATGTACAACGATTCTGATTGTCTTTGATTCAGCTGATTATCGGGTTTGTAAAGCTCTGCCTCAAAATATTCAAAAGTAGGGGTATGGTAGGAGGCTTGGTTGTGGCAATGGTCAAATAGGTCCACTACCGTATATTGAAAAGACAACGGACTATACATATTACAAGTATATTATTATTTATCTATTTACAAAAACGTTCATCAGTCAGTAGATCACCTTTCTTATCCGTATTATACTTTATAACTTTATATTTATAGGCCAAAGAGGGAGCGCGTACACAGGAGATGAAAGACATCAAGCAGGAACAAAATGAACTATGTAGGCACAACTTAAAATATCTCCGAAAAACTCACTTTAGCCTCGGCAATGATAAAGGAAAGTAAGTAGCCCTCCAGCCAACTTTTTTCAGAGGTAGCAGTGGCAGATTTAAGGGGGATTAACAAGCTTAATTCTCCCCTCGTGGAGGCGAGACCTTTTATTGAAGCAGATTTTTTTTTGCTTGTCAAAACTACAATCGGGAAGCCCCTGTCCCCCCTCCTCCAAAAAACAAAATACAATCCTGGATCTGTCGCTAGATAGAGTGTAGAATTTAATTAAGACACCTGAAGTGAGACATGTTTTTACAACCTTAATCATAACACATTCAAGATTCACAATATCGAATTGTTAATGATGTAGTTACTCATCCTCTTCTTCGTTTTTCTTCGACAGACCCATGCATTATCTCTCTGTCGATGCACGACCATTTACCTCATTTGGCTAAACAACTGTGGATAGCCACTGTAAGATCTGGATTGTGTTTCTGCTGAAGGGTCGAAATACAAGTGGATGACGTACCGTCTTTTGGAAGGGGCGTTAAGCTGTTGGATCCTCGTGCAGCATGACTAAAGAACATAGTAATTGTATGATCAAAGTAGAGGATTTGTTTGCCATCATTACATGTGTTAACAGTATACTACATAACATTAATGTGGCTTATAATTACAATTCATTATGTTTATATTACTCTTTAGCACTGATTCAGAGACGCGTTTCTCGTACTTTAATAACAAAGCAGACGCCGTTACCAGATGTCATGGAGACGATCCAGCAATGTTAACAAGAAAAATGGTAGAAGATGAACGGAATTCAGCCGTGTTCAGATACGGGGATTATAATGTTGCTAGTAAGTTATAATACTTAATGTCTTTGTTTTGGTCATTTTCTATCCTAACCGACATAGAGAAAATCACTAGAAAACTAAAAGACAATACTGAAACTGTCTGATAAATTTGACACGATCAGCAAGGGCGGATCCAGGATTTCTCAAAGGAGTAGAGCTAGGCTGGTAATTGGCAGACACCGTGTGTATCCGCTGGAGTCCAGGGGCAGAATTATATACTATAGAGATCCTTTGACCCATCTAAATTACAGATAGCCCTACTACTTTATTTTATTATTTATATATAGAACAGAATTCTTGAAAGACAATGACAATTGTGGAAGATGGCCAGAGCCCCAAACGAAACATCACAATGTTCTCTACGTGATTACTTAAAGAAGCAAAACATTACTAATATAACATTACCAGGCAACATTGGAATTCCAATTTCATTGTTCCTTAACATTAATGAAGTTATCCAATCTTGGTTATTATATATAAACAGGAAAAAATGATCATCGAATATTAATAACATAATATAAAATGACATGGTTATTTTATTTTTCAGATGCATTACCGAGTATTTCAACTTTCAACCGTGACTATAACACAACCATTAAACCTTTAAAGGTGGCCGGATTTATAGAACCAACTAAATCCAAGAAAGGTCGATTCCTGGAGAGGGCCCCGCGACAAGAAAGGTAGGAGTCATAAAGCCTAAACATATCACCAACATCATCTTTCACACGGCAACGTCATATTTACGAATGAACAAGCCACTTTAAAGTTGAAAGGTATTTCTGTAAAATTAAAAAAATAATTTAAATGCGTAGTTTATTCTTTTTTAATGACAATGACGTTGATAACACTTTGGTATTAACACAACGAGAATGATCAACACATTAAAAAAGTTACTGTTCTGTAAATATATGGTCATTGTTTCAGGCATTTATTTATTTTTATATAGAAACGAGGTATTGGCTGAGAATAATCGAGACAACGGTCTGTCAACAACGGAAGAAAACACAAAGAAGCGAGATGCAATCTGCACAACACTTAAACAGTTGTTTGTACAAGATGACACATTGAGGTAAGAACTTCTGTCGCTATTTTTTGCTATACTGTAGTTGCTACTGCAACCTTGCTGCTATTCAATACTCTTACTACCGTACCATTTCGACAAGACTGTTGTTACCTCTATAACTTCCCTGCTTCTATCGTTATTACTGTTGCTGATACTACTTTTTCGACAAGTGCTGTTGTTGCTACAGCTTCGCTGCTACTACCTGTTCATACTACTGCAACAATTACTGCTGCTACTACTGCTATAAGTTCACTACTATAGCTTCTGCTACTCCTTGCCCAGTAATTATTGTTGTTGCTACTGCTATCGCTGCTACTACGTTTATTATTTCTGCTGGACTACCTTTGCGACAATTGTTGCTTCTACTGCTAACTTCAATGCCTCTAACCTTATTATTAATGATGATACTACTGTTGTGACAATTTCTGATGTTGCTTCTACAAAACATCGATACCACTACCTTTATTATTGCGTCTAATACAGTATACTTTGGAATAGTTCTTGCTGCTACTGCTGTAACTTCGCTGCCACTATCTTTATTATTATGGTATATTACTGCTGATATTCCTTATGCGGCAAATTTCTGTTGCTGCTTTTGTTACTCTGGTCTACGTTTTGCTGCTGCTACTGCTTCTGATATTTTATTGCGACTACTTCTACTACTATCACTATCACAATCACTTACTACAACTTACTACATTGTCATGTCAATTTTAGAAATGGTCACGTAAGTAAAGAAGCACTGATAAGGGCTTGTAACTGCCTTCTTGACCCAATACCAACAGCCGAATTAGATGAAATATTGAAAGTGACTAGGCGAGGCATGGCGGGAACTATTGACTACAACGATTTTATTCAACAATATATAGGTATGTTACTTCAATTTTAGGAAATATCACCATTTTGTCACCTCTATTCAAGACATACACAGATTAACATGTCACCGTCCATCTTTCAATCTCTTGATGACTTTTCACAGAAACTTAATGCACAAAATAGATTTTCTAGAAATGCCCAATTATTATTTTCCATTTCACTGTATTTTTCAGATTTTGACAATTGTCGACTTCAATCAGAGGTAACGAGGGTCGCATCAAGTTCTAAAGAAAATGTAAACTTTGATGATATTCCAGGACTGGAATCTAAAGATCAGCAAGTCATTACATCTTGGCCACCAAAAACTAAATCAGGGAATCCCCTTATGGTTACGTCAGAGTTAGGGAAAGAATATCAAACAACGGCTCATTTCAAGGTAAAAAATGTTTTTACATTAGATAATTAATTACTATTTGTTAACAAATATGGCAAAGACTGTGAACAAGATTATGCATGCTACATGGGTATTTGAAGAATTGATGGATGGAATATTTCAGTGCAATACCCAAAGGAAACCTCATTACTTTATTGTGGCTGATTGGGCAGTACACCGGGAAACAATGGTCTATTTTGAAAAGAGTACATGTTCTTAAACTCCAATATGTATAATCAAACAAGTTAAATTGAGTATTATTGAGAACCTATCAAAATAATCATTTACTATTTTTCAAACTAGCTTGGCACTGACGGAGTAAATCCTGCATCAATATACCACAAAGATTTTTACATGAAAGGATACGAAGCACCGGATAAGCAAGTGCGAGCCAAACCGCCAATATCATCCGATGTAAGTAGATACTTCAGTCATTATGCAATGTCACTATGACATTTTGAAAATATTGGTTAACATCAAACTAATGTCCACACAGCTGTCTTAGAACTCTTCTTTTATTGGACTATGTGGGCCATATAAGCCTAATATAACAATAAAACAAAACCAAAAATATTTCATTTTAGGCTACTAAAAACACTTTTGTTGAATGTCCTGATTGAAAAATGTACACATATGGTTTTAATATTTATCATAATGTCAATATACAAATGACTTTATGATGTTGCTATTGATATTGATGGATACATTTTGATAGCCAAAAATAATAATGATTATAAGATGTGCCGTGTTATAAGAAATTATACAACACTTTTTTATGCCCTAGCTGTTTGATTGGTTGTTTGTAGGTTACGCGACATTCATTCAAAGGTTAATTCTATTGTACAATAACGATACTAATGCATGGTAGCAAAATACTATTCAACCGTTTCGGAGGATAGAGTAAAAAATATCACGTGGCGGGTGGTTAGACTGGGAACGAGATTGATAAGCACCTGTTGTCAGCCAACTATTTTACAAGGACTAACTCAATAGTATGACCAATTGAAATCAATGAAACAATTAACTGAAGTTGAAAGTTCCTGAAGAAAACATGTAAACACATTTAGTGTTAGTTTGTGAATAGTTCTTTACAACATTCTAATAGGTAATAGAAGGACCAATTTCGAACCTTTTCAAAGCGTACAAATAGATGTAATTTAACATAATAAATATATGATTTTAAAGGTTATGCATAAGAGTGACCATCCAGAAGTTGGAAGAAGCACAAAACAAATGGATTACATCAACTTTAAAAACCTCTGTCAAGATCAAGTCCAGAAAACGGTTAGTGAATACATATCTTCACATTATTATTAAATTTAAAATTGCGTCTACGTAATGTGAATCATAATATAGAGACGAATTTTAAATGTTATACCGATTAAATAATTATCAATCTTACTGCATTATAAAGTTTAACCTCCTAACATGTTATAGGTATACATCATGATAGCCTATCAGTAATAACAGTAAACTGTATACATATTAAGATTTAACAACGTGTGTACTAACCCCTAATTTATTTGTCTCTTTAGTACTTTTGATAATTACGGTGTTTTAAGTGGTTATACAAAACGTTGACATTCAATTATTTAAGGTTTGCATTAAAAAATATCGAAATATCTATCAATCTGTTGAGCGTCTCGACGTTTCGTTCAATATGTAGGCTACTTCGATCATCTTCTGTTGGGAATGACCGAATAAATTAATCAAAACATCGAAAAGCTAAACATCAATTTTTATTATTTTTTTTAATTTTAGAAATAAACACGTGGTATATTGTAAAATTTACACATTTGTTTAACATATAATAATAATCATTAACAAATCTACAACGATTGTTATGTACATTATTTGTATTATCTATGCTTTCTCCAGATGGATATACGTGACGCAATGGCAGCAAAAAATAAACTTCGTCATTCTTTAAACAGCGTTCATTTGTCATGCGACGAGCAAAGACACACAGAAGATCGACAAACATCAAGTAAGTTCTTCACATATGTAATAATACAGTAGTTGTATAGAGTATTCTACAAGTAAGAATATTACAAAAACCTCCAATGGATCTTTTCGTTGAACACACTATCCAACATTTAGCAACGTGAGCTGAAATTATTGTAGTGGTCAAATTAATTTTGTATAAAAATATAACATCTTGATATTGACAAGTTTGTTTTTACCTATATTAAATTATTAAAAATACACGATTATAATTACAGTTTTAAGTATCACAAAATTAATTTTTAATTTTATTCAAATTCTTGGATATCTTGCAGTTGCTCAATCAAGTTATACCAAACATGTCAATGTGACTACTCCAAAACCCCACGTAGCGGAACGTCCAAAATATCGTTACCTTGACACAGCTGCCTTACCATACACATCAAAAACCCCCAATTCAGAGGCCAAGGAAGCATTTAACAATCTAACATCCCCGGGAGAAATTCTTGCGCAACTCGCCCAGGTCAAAGAGGAAACTAACGTCAGGGTAAAAGAACAGAAGAAGGTTCATTTTAAGTTGGGTTCAGACGAGCCTTCCAGAGTATCAGAAGCACAAGACGAGTTCATGAGATGTCGTTCAGTAGGAGACGAAGTGCCAAGTGCTGGAAAGAAGAATACACACGATCCAAGATTTAACCATATTTCAGCCAGGTAGGTGTCTTTCATACACTGTTATATTCTCGGAAATTTATTAGCAAATTTAATTGATGAGAACCTAATTAATCTGAAGTTTAATTCAACTTATCTGCAATTCAATCCTTCAATTCAAAGTTAACTACATGCAATCCAATTCAACTGTTATTCATTACAGTTAGCTGTAATTTAGAGGTAAACAATAAAACTGCTTCCCATATGAACCATTTTTTATTGACACGTTCTAAATATGGAGCTATGCTCCAAAACATTCTCCTAATTTCATTTCGGTGGATGACTTGATTTGACTGCACTTATGCTGTTCAAAGTTTTTACGTCAACCTCGTGATTCATACTTATATTATGATGTATTTTTTATCAAAACATTGAAATTATTCTAAATACGCTCATTATCGTATTCTCGATTTTACAGCAAAAACACGCATGATTTAAAGAAAAACCCGATGTCATGGAGTACATTCGAAACGTTGAGGATGAACAAGAAAGGGTATTTCAGCGGGTGAGTAACCCTCACATATTATATTATTAATTGGGCCAATTTCGAATATTATTTCCTGTCAGTTACATCCTTATTGAATAGAGGTTGCTTGGTACACTCATGGTGAAATATAGGCTATCACCACCACGAAGTAAGGACATTGTGGTTAACAACCGAAGTTATCGTTATCATTTCTGATATATTTTGCACTTTCACTAATCCATTGCTTACACGGTTCACCTACCACAAACTCAAAGAGCCTCAAACCTGACAAGACGCGGTGACGGGGATCGTCGTTGTATGAATTACCATTAAGCAACAGACTTAGCTATCCAATGAAATGAATAACAAACGTCACTAAGAAGCTACACGTTACACTTTAAATTGTACTTGAAAAGACGACAGATTAAAAGTAGGAACCGACAAACCGACAGAGTGAAGTATAAAGTAAACCATCCCCCAGTCTTCCACACACAGCTTAAACTACTGAAACACCGACATAAAATTGAAGGTGCCAAATAAAGTAAATAGTAATGCATATACATATCAACTACAATTTTTATGCTAAATATCACGATTATTTTTTTATTATTATTTTAGACAATCAAACCCTGTGAATCCCCTTCATCAAAGCCTTAAAAGAGTGTTTTTAAAACTAGATCCAGATTATACCGGAAAAGTAACAAAAGAACAAATGAAAAATGTATGCAGCAACTATAATATCGGCATCAGTCAACATGCCATGGAATCGCTACTCAGAAAGTAAGTATTTGATTCATATTTTACCAAATTTAGGTTTGTTCGAATCATATGAGAAAAAGCAAAAACAGAGATAGCAACAGAGTTTCAGCAGATCGACATCTTAGTACTAAAAACTGTAGGAACAGTACCATGAGGGCGCTTTATTACTTGACTTTATACCTATTTTATTTCATCTATTTATTCAAACAAAACAAAACACAAAACAATTACAATCACAGTGATCAGTCGGATAATTAAAGTAATTACTGTAAGTCAGAGAGTCAATTGCCCTTAAACATTAAAAAATACAATATCTTAATTCTGTAAAGAAATGTGGGAGAAATGAAGTCTGCTTACAAAAAATGAATTTGTGTAGGAAAAAACTATAGTTATAGCATAATATTTATTTAATGCCAGAAAGTTCGCAATTAGAGCCTATTCATGTCTACAAACAGTACACTCTGATACTTTTATATAAGACCTAGACTTAATCAGTTGCTCAATAGAAAACACACACCCACAAAATCAGGCGCGGATCCAAGGAGGGCGCAGAGGGACCCCCCCCCCCTATTATCGTCAAAACGTAGTTGCGCCCCCACCCTTATATTAGGTGCGCCGGGTCCAAAATTTACAACAAAAAACCTAAAATACGGTAAAAATAGGGTACCAGGTACTATAATTTTACCTGAACATAGTAACATATTCATGCATTACAATAATATAATAAAATGTATTATTTTCCTAGATGTGATCGTTATGAAGATGGTAACGTTAACTGCCACGTGTTTCTGAATAACCTGACACCACAGCAAGTACCGGACGGCATATCTACAGCACATACAGGTTCTACGATGTCAAACGATTACAGACCTTTACAACAGCGAAGGTAATAGAGTTCCTATATAGAGGGTAAGATGCAATAGCGCCCTCAATATTTATAGGACCACAACTTTCCTCCAATCAAGCGTTATGTATCTTATATGTAAATGAAGTGGGAAAGGCTCTCCCATACTCGCAATGCTTATTACCTAGTGGATTTTTAAAGATAATTTTGTATTATAAATACTGTAGCAGTTTAATTTATTGTCGAATAGTGTGGAAATTAGAGATGGCTTTTAACATTAATTATGTCTTTGCATTCATAAGGTGTTTTTAAAAAATCCAATTCGTGTTTTATTTCCAGCTTTTCTGAGGCACAAATACGTACTATCAACCATATGAATAGTAAACCAACTCGCCCACAACCATCACATTTGTTTCACTTAGACGAAAACCGAGGTAAGTTGTTTTGCTTCCTATGTCGCCAAAGGAATATTAAAATTGTGGCGGTAGTGGTGGTGGTGGATGGTGGTGGTAGTTATGATGGTGATGATGATGATTACGACTACGATGATAATGATGATGGTGATGATGATGATGACTACGACGACGATAATAATAATAATAATAATAATAATAATTCGATTTTTATATAGCGCCTAATACAGTCTCAAGGCGCTGTGGACCAGATGTTACACGTTCATTAGACTTTCTACGCCCCTAAGGGTCCCGTCGTGT